>PVKC010008589.1:0-21798 GCA_004027635.1 Crocidura indochinensis
AAAGAAAGAAGGTAATATGATTATATGATACCCTTTCCATTACAATATTAAACCATGGTTCATAAGAGGAAACAAAAAGAAAAAAAAAAGAGTCGGTTAAGGAGTTGTTGGGATATTGTATGCCTGAAACTCAATAATGAATCACTTTGTAATTCATAGTGATTCAATTATTTTTTAATCAAGAAAAGAAAATGGCCTTTCCCTGCCCACTGTTTGATATTACCATTGTCCCCAATGCAAAGTCTAAATGAATATTACCATTAACTAGAGAAGTAACTCCTAGGAACTCTATTCATTGCTAGAAACCCTTACAAGCATTTACATTTACCAGTATCCACTTTGTTTGTCTTTATTTTGAGGCACTTAGGGGTTACTCCTATTTTTGTGCTCAGAAACTGTTCCTGACAGAGACTGGGGACCATATGAGATGCCAGGGATGGAAAACTGGACCATCCCAGGTCGGCCGCATACAAGACAAATGCCCTACCACTGTGCACACTCTGCCACATTTATCCACTTTTGCTCTCTCTATTCAGGCCATAGAAGATAAAAAGTGACAAACTTTGTATATTTCCAGGTTTATCTTTGATTTCTTGAAGATTCTACTTTCTTCATATTGTAAAACAATAGCAAAAGACTTACTACCCAAACATTTCCTTACGTTTTGGTTGATATGTTTTGCAGCAAGTTAGACTTTCAAAGACATTTTATTTTTCTTCTTTCAATTAGAACTGACTTTTTCACATTCAATTGCATCATTTAAAAACTGCACAAAAAATTTTAAAAAAGATAGTTACTTTTCTCTTTCTCCTGTTTCCTAAAAATGCTTCTTCAATTTTAAGTAACCCACGGATAGTGGTGGTGCTTTATTCATTTGTAAATGCCTAATACAGTATCTAGTCTGTAGTATATTATCACTATTTATGTGTTTATACATGTGCATATATGTATATACATTTCATGTTAATTTCACTTTTTAAAGTGTTTCCTCCATATCATAAAATAGTAATTTAGTAATTCATATATGTGTGTGTGTGTGTGTGTGTGTGTTGGTTTTTGGGTCACACCCAGCAGTGCTCAGGGGTTACTCCTGGCTCTATGCTCAGAAATCGCTCCTGGCAGGCTCGGGGTACCATATGGGATGCTGGGATTCAAACCACCGACCTCTAGCATGCAAGGCAAACACCTTACCTCCATGCTATCTCTCCGGCCTCCAATTCTTATATTTTTGACTCAGATCGATGCCCATGCATTGTGGTAAAATAATGGGCAATGAACAACCATAATTGGTGGTGCTACTTCATTCTCTTCTGTGTATTTGTCATATCATCACTACTGGAACATAGATCTTGTTTCTTGCATGAACTATATTTTTATACTGGTACACAATCCCTCAATATTAGTTTTAAGAAAAGAATTTGACAAGTATTCTGAATATGTTCTTGGCTAACTTACTGGTTCTTTAAGCCCCAAAGATCAAATCCTGGTTCTCTAGTTTCCAAAATATATAAGGGTTGTAATAAATAATTTAAAAATAGCATTCGGATGCCAACATTTAACTTCCCACTAAATTTGCACTGGGTTAAGCCAATTTCCCAACATAGAGTTCTCCCATTTCTATGATTGCCCTTCTCAGCATTTTAAAAGAAAATAAACATCTGCATGCATAGATTAGAGTCTTCCCATAAACACAACTTCTTATCAAAATCAATCAAAATGGAAAAAAAGAAAGAACAGAATATTGTATATTTTCCTTCAGATCTGATGTCTGATTTTCATTAGATTTAACCTTATTTCTTTTAGGTACTAGGCAGTGACCCAATATTTATTTTCTTGGCTGGGTCCCATTCTTGCCAATATTTCATTCTTCCTTTATTCTTCCTCGGGAGACCTTGTTGGGGAGTTCAAGGCACTCACACTCCTCTTTCTCTTCTGCTGTCCCTTAGAGATACATATTTGTCACATAGATCCTCATTCTTGCTCAGAATTACTTCTAAGCCTTTCTTCTCTCCTATTCACTGCTTCTTAATTTCTCCCTATCTTACTGGATTTATGACTGAATTCTTTAATTTATTCACCATATAATGTGTTTCTAACTCATTTTTTATAGTAATTTACACTGGACCATATGCTTTGTGCTCCTATTATATTGATCTGTAAAGTTTCTGAGGGCAATGATTAGCATGAAAAAAGCTCTGCAAATGAAAATTATATTGTATCCTATTTTTTCTCCTTTGAAAAAAATAGATTTCATATTTTTTCAAGTAGTATCAGATGTTCTTTGATTTTTCAGGGGGCTGTGTGAGTTTAGTCTTATCAACATGTTTTATATGAAATAAATTCTGTATTTTTTAAATTGAATATTTACTTGAAATTAATACAGAACTCAGATTCAGTGATGATGTATTCTGCAGACCACACAGATTCATAAAGTCAAACCTTCTTTTGCAATTCCTGATAGAAGAATCTCCTAGTAGCTTGTACGCAGAGGGCCTTCTCTATAATATCTGTACTCTTTGCATACATTACATGAGATGAAATATAGACTAATACTTTGCTAATGATAAAGACAGCAAAATTACCATTGCAGAACTTATACTCCAAAGTGGCACTCACCTCACTGAATTCTCATTTCTTTGTGCATAAAATTGTAAAGTTTTTCATTCATATTCTTGGCAGTATCCTGAGAATCACAGGAGAAAATGTGCAAGATCCTTATTAATAGTAAAAATGTTTACAAAAACTGACAGATACAATTTAAAATCAAATTTCATATAGTCACATTCTTTGACTTCAATAGGCAATGATCATGTTTATTTAATTACATGAGCAAAGTATTGACCAAGGTGATTTGTACTAACAGGTAACATACTATATCAATTTAAAGACATCAATCAACATAATGCAGCGTTACTATTTCTAAAAAAGATTCTCCTCCAATTTTATTTTATTTCCAAATCAACAAAATGATACAATCAGACAACATTCTGACAACCATGAAGTGGTCTTTTATGATTCATAGCATATTGATTGTTGGTGAATTCGGGTCATTTTTAGAATGAACTGTACCCAATTCATAAATCTGAAGCTGAAATTTCTCAGCTCAGAGGGGAGTTAGATAACATTATTCCTGGAGGGAAGGTTAGGACAACTGTTTAAATGAATTCTACCACCAATCTGCAGCATTATCATGGGCAAATTCTTTCTGTAAGTCAATGAGAGAAGAGACTGGATGATTAGAAGATAGATTCCATATCAATAGAATCCCGAGTTCAAATGCAATGGACTCTATGTCCCTTAAATAAAGCAAATACATTTGGAAATGAAATGAGGATGAATATCTAAAGTCCTATTCACATGAGTTCTTTTCCTCCCAAAGGGTTACAGACTCCCAGAAAACCATGGACTAAGATTATTTTTTTATCTTTTTCTTAGACCTTCTCTATATTTTATGTGATACCAGATCTAGTTCAAAATCTCTTCAATCTTCTTCTCTATTCCAATCTTATACTTACCCTTTTATTATTTTTATTCTCAGAAACTTATGAGGAATAACAAGTAGAAAATAATGAAAAATGCTCATGTTTATATCATTTAGCATTATAATTAATTTGTATCATTAACTTTTAGTATTTTAGAAAGAAAATTTTATTTATATGTACTTATTATATACTATTATATATTTTTAACAACATTTTAAATTAAACAGTTAAAATATTTATGTCACTCCATAGAAGAAACCACTAGTGTGGAGTGTCTATGTATTCTTGATATTTATATTTTAATCTGAAACACAACCTATTTATGCACTTATAAATAAGATGCGGCATTTTATTCTATGGTTTTTATAATAGATGTATTCTGTTCCTTTGTTTTCCAAATCCTGTTCAGGATTATCTAAATGAGATACAGTTGTTTTGATTTTTAAAATAAACTAGTGTATTCAGGCTAAAGCCATTGTACAGCAGATAGAGTGCTTGTCATGTACAAGCCAACTTGGACATAGGAGTGATCCCTTAGCTGAGAGTGAGGAGTGAGCGCTGAACATAACTAGATTTGTCCAAAAATAAGCAAAATCCCCCCCAAAGCAGCAAAACAAAGAAAGTTGTATTTCTCTGACTAAACATAGTTAAGAAACATCAGATTTTGTACATTTAATTAGCAGACTGGGAGGTGAATAGAATAGTTCCACCTTAGGAACAAAGGTGAATCTGTTACTTTTATTTTCATATAAATATCCCAGATGGATGCTGGTGAATCAGCATCTCAGAGACAATTGGAACATACTCAAAAAGTTAAATTTTTACTTTGTCTATTTAAACTATTAGGAGCAGAGCAGTCTCACAAAAGGAAATCTTTTAACTAATAAAACTCTAATCTAATAAAATATTATGGGAGGGATCTTTCATTCAACCTGTCTTTCCCAACAGAGACTTAGTTGGGGATCATAATCTCTCCTTGCCTAGCTACAATGAGATGCTTTTCTAACCCTCTTCTACAAGGGAATAGGAATCAAAACAAGGAAAAAGAAGCAAGGAAAAAATACCCAGATAACAATTTTCTTTGTCATATCAATGGAAATATTTATGGTAACCTCGACTCTGTGATCTTCTGATAGTAAGGAATCCCAACTCCTCTTTAGTCTAACATCTGAGAAGACAGAGTGGAGAGTCAGGGCTTTCCTACTTTTCCTAGGCAGTGAAGTATTCCAATTACTGTATGTGAAAAAATATCCAATGTTTATTGAATGTCCACTTCTTCCTAGTAAGGTCAAAATCTCAAGAGAATCAATAGAGAAACTTGGACCCCCACCTAAGTCTAGCACAAAAGGCAGTACTCTGCTTCCATAATCTCAAAATCATACTCCAGATGAGCATGATACAATTAAAAATCAATTATCAAATATAAAATGAAGATAATATCAATTTGAGTGAAAAAGAAAGTCAACAGATACCAAATCTGGGATGATACAAATATTGAGATTTCCTGACAAAGATTCTACAGCAGTATTATACTAATGTTTTAAATTAACCATTAATAAATTAAAGTAGTACAAATAATATACATTCTCAGCAGAAAAACAGAAGGCAAAAGAATTATGGAAATTTTTATGTTGAAAACAATAAATAAAATGAAAAACCTAATTAATGAGTTCATCATCAGAATAAAGAGAAATTTAGAAAAAGTCAGTGAGTTTGAGAAGACAGACAATAAAAACATCGATTTGAACTAAAAGAACAAAAAGAAGTAGACTGTGAAAACCAGAACAATAGAATATCAAGAACTATAACAGAGACAGAAAATTTATGCAATTTAGTAGCAAGGATATGAAAGATATTAAAAGCACCTGAATAAAATGAGTTAAATGCTCTAATTAACAAGAAATAAATCTATGTGAATAAGAAACTAAGGAAGTTCATATTAATTCAAATAAATATGTACCAAGATACAAAATAAAATATTCTGAGACCTAAAAGCAAAAAAGAAAAACGAGAAGTAATACTTCAATTAGAAAAACAGTACAAATGATAGTGATTTTGTTTTTGTTTTTGTTTTTGTAAAGCACAGTACTTTCATTGAAAGAAATGTACTGATTGGGGCAGGAGAGATAGCAGAGCGGTAGAGTGTTTGCATTGCATGCATGCGGCCAACACAGACAGATGGTGTTCAGTTCCTGGTTTCCCCGGAGCCTACCAGGGTAGATTTCTGAGTGCAGAGCCAGGAGTAAAGCACCGCCGGGTTTGACCCAACCCCCTGAACCCCCCCCCCCAAAAAAAAAAAGAAAGAGAAAAAGGAAAACAAGAAATTTACGGAGAGGGGTCCGGGAGATAGCATGGAGGTAAGGCGTTTGCCTTTCATGCAAAAGGTCATCGGTTCGAATCCAGGTGCCCCATATGGTCCCCCGTGCCTGCCAGGAGCGATTTCTGAGCATGTAGCCAGGAGTAACCCCTGAGCACTGCCGGGTGTGACCCAAAACAAAACAAAACAAACAAACAAACAAAAAACAACAACAACAAAGAAATTTACGGAGAGAAATGTGAGGGAAGATAAAGAAACAGAGAAGCATATTTGAATACCTGGCCTTCTCCAGAATAGAAAATCCCAAAAGTGATTTTTTAAAATAAGTTTTAAAACATTTAAAATCATTTTTTTCATATAGTGTTATTCATAATAATATTCTTGTTATTAATTATACTTACAGTTTGACCATACCAGGGTCTCACTCTCCAACACTATTCCCGGGTTCCTTCTTCTGTATCTTTCAGTGACGTTGAGTTTTACATCAGACAAATATTCAAAATTAGAAGCCATAGTGACAAGTCATATGGGCAGTGTATGTCTTAGATGTGAATTAATGTGATGATACTTCACTCCTATATACTTACATTCAAAATATACAGTCCAAATATAAATACTCACACACACACACACACACACACAAACATAAACACACACACAAAGGTTAGACAATTCCAAATTGGGGGACATGCTACAAAACACCTTACCAGTCTTCCTTTCTCAAAACTGTTAAGGTTATCAAAAGCAAAGCCAATTTGAGGATGTCATAGACACAGGCAGCCAAAGAAGATATGACTGTTGAGACTGGAGAAACCATAGAGCAGTACAGAATGAAGGGCACTTACTTTGCATGTAGCAGTCAAACTGAGTTCAATTCCTGGCATCCCGTATAGTCACTGAACCCCACTGGGAGTAATACCTGAGAACAAAAACAGGAATAGACCCTGAGTATAGCCTGCTAAGACCAAAAAGCTAAAAGAAACAAAACAAAGATATGTGACTATTAATGTAATATATATATGTATATATATATATATATATATAATTATGATATACCTGAATCAGGTCCTGGAGCAGAAAATAAAGACTTTAGGTAATAAATAATTAAATATGTTAGTATTGATTCATTATTTTCAACAATATTACCATTCTAATATATGATACTAGATACTAATAACAGAAAATTGATGTGGAGTACATAAAAATTTTGTTCCGCCATTCTATATTCTTATGTAAATTTAAAACTTGCAAAAGCAAAGACAAAGTTTGTTTAGAAAATATGGTAAGTGATATAACTAATGCAATTAGGAGAGAGTTTGGCAGAATGATTTAAAAACATATGCTTACTACAGAAATTCACTTTAGATAGAAGTCAAAGCAACTTTTAGGGAAAATATTATAAAATACTAAGAATATCATAAAAGACTAGCTTTGTATCAGAGGAAATATGCTTCTGAGCACAAAAATTAAGAGGTATAGTAGACATCCTTACAAGTATACATATATAATATGTTTAAAACTCTGACTTGTTTTCTAATTTTGATGTTATATTATGTATAAAACACTATCTTTGGGGAAAACTTAAAGAAATATATATGGAATTTTGACTGGCTATATTTATAAGCTGGCTATACTCAACTTCCTCCTGTCTCTACACTCAGGGATCAAACTTGGTAGAATTAAATTCTATACTGAGGCAATCAAGGTAAGTGCATTACTCACTGTACAATTTATTTAGATCCCAAGAATCTCTAAATATTTACAGCATAACATTTTAAAACTGTCAGGTACTTATTAGTGCTTTTCCATTTTTCAAGCATTTTGACTTCTTTGGTTTAGTTTCTCTATTTCCCAGTGTTCTTTTTGCAGAGATTTATCTGTTCTAACTTTTAGCTAATTAATTCTCTCATTGGTTCAATCTTTTAATTTATCTATATTTTATTCACTTGTTACATTGTTATCTTTATTTATATTTTACTTTTTATGTAAATGCAATTATCAATGTACTGTGATAATTTATTTAACTTATTTCTACACCTTGGAAATTTTACATTGTCTCTCACTGATAGAATTCCCATTTTATTACTTTCATATATATATGTATATATATAAAACATAAGGGGGGGTCTCAATATTAGTGTCAGTTACTTAAATACTACAATTTTCTAGTTAAATACTCTGTTCTTTATATTTCCAAAAATTGTGGCAAATCCTAAGTGTGGCTAATTAGTCACACCAAATTTTATTATTGATATATGTGAGTTAAGGAAGACAACTTTAGATCAATTAGAACATATATTCAGAAAAACATTTATGGAAGTTCTTGGCCCAAAATCACCAAGCATATTTTATATACCACTTGCATTTTCAACTAATATAAACATGTGTTACTTTTAAAAATTCCTAAAGTTTTCTGCAATTCATCAATTAAGTTCAAAATATCAATAATTTTTTAACTTATATAGTTCCAAAGATTTCATCTTTTTTACTTTGAGAAAAGTTATATTTTATAAGAAAATAGTTATTTTACTTGGCATTTATATGCATCGGAAAAAGAGTAATTTGATTTATAATATATTCTTATCACCAATTTGTGAATGAAATTTTTTCTGTATTTTACTTTCTATTAGGCAATCCTTCCTGAGTTTAATCGGAGCTATATTTTCTCTTTTAAAGCAGAAACCAGAGATGATCAAATGTTTTTATCCCTCATGACATTTCCTGACCCGTATAAATTCTGATTAAATATATACATTACTTAAGAGATTATATGACTGGACAAAAATTTTTGCCACACCCTGCTTTTAATAAATATATCTTGTTTAGACAAAGAGCCTCATAAGATTTATTATCTCTTGATGGCAAATGATGTGTTAATCAACATATTCAGGACCACAGAAATATAGAGCTAAATAAAAACAATACAACCAAATATTTATAAAATTATTCATTGTAATTACAAGATTTACCATGATTCAAACTGTCTCTGCAGTCAATTGTCCTTATTTGTAAATGATGGACAGACATTGTATTGCAGCATTATCTAAGAAGTAACCATCAGACTCAGAGAAAGGGGAAGAAACAGAGAAAGAAGAGAAAAAAGAAAATGTTTTAAAAAGAAGGCAAAAAATAAAAGGAAGAGTAAAAGAGAAACAAGAAAAAAAAGAGAAACATAAAAGAAAGATAATAAGATAAATAAGGAGAAATAGAGAAAAAATGAAGTGGAAGCAATATAAAGAGAAAGAAAAGAGATGTCTACTTATTTTTAGTGGTGTTAAATATAACTTGACCAACTCTTTGCGTTCTCTCTCGTTCCTGTTTCCCCTCTCCTTCCCCATGCTAGAACCAAATCCAAGAGCTTGGATGTGACAGCATACTGTGAACCTCATCTCTTTCTGACATTTCACTGAGTAAAATAATCCTGAATTGGCTCAAGATAGGTCGAACTCACCTCATTCAGGTAGTCTTTCCATCCTTACATACCCTTATACTTGGTTCTCACGTATGACTCTTCGTACTTGTCTGGACAAGTCAAACATCCTTTATTGTCTCTATGCTACACTCTAGAAAAAAAGTTTTAATTCTGAAGGAAAATGTATTCTTCTCCTTGGGTGCTGACAAATACTGGAATTTGAAAGGAAGAATCTATGCCTAGCACTGTTCTCTTTCAAGGCAATGTTAAATATGCCTTAGAAATTTTCCTACTAAAATTTTATTGAAGTTTCCAATTCACATGGAATAATCTATGTGTATTTACTTAGTGCAAAACTAGAAAATTTTGTGTTGTGTTGTTTGGAAAACATTGCTATGGGATTATTCCTGGCTCAGCCACTCAAAGATCTCTCCTGGTGGGGCCCCAGGTACCACATGGAGTGTCAGGGATTGAATTTAGGTGGCTTATCTCTAAGAAAACCACTTTACCTGACCAGATTTGACATTTTTGTTTGTTTGTTTTTGTTTTAGGGTCACACACGGTGACGCTCAGGGGTTACTCCTTGCTATGAGCTCAGAAATCGCTCCTGGCTTGGGGAGACCATATGGGACGTCGGGGAATAAAACCTAGCACTTGCACGACAGACACCTTACCTCTAGTGCCACAGCTCTGGCACCCACGATAGACATTTTAAACAATTCTTGGATGATACTTGTAGCATAGATAATGCCTAGCAACAAAGCTATATCTTTGTTTAATAAACTTTTCTCCACATAATCTGACTCAGTAATGGAGTCAGTGATTTACCTAGATGAAAAAACTTCATATCAGATCCCCTCTGGTTGATGGGTCTCTATGCTTACTTCATAAAGACTGTGCTAACTGATACACGAGCTCACTGCCTCTGATGACCAGTAAATAAATATGTGACCTATTGCCGGAAAGAGCATTTGCTATCACAGAATGGAAAGAAGAACTATTATAATTATGCTGAGACAGCAGGTATACTTTTTAGACTGTGAGTATCAAGCTGGAAGGTACTACCCCTCAACCTATTAATCACATAGTCTAGTATTATAGTTTTTGGGTTTTTTTGTTTTGTTTTTGGGTCACACCCGGCAGTGCTCAGGGGTTACTCCTGGCTCCATGCTCAGAAATTGCTCCTGGCAGGCACAGGGGACCATCTGCCATCTGGGGCACCGGGATTCGAACCCATGACCTTTTGCATGAAAGGCAAATGCCTTACCTCCATGTTATCTCCCGGGCCCCTAGTATTATAGTTTTACTATTAATCTTATATTTCTAATATTGGGGGCACATACCCAGTAGTGCTTGGGGCTTATTGCTGGTTCTTTATTCATGGATCACACCTGATAGGATATTGTGGATCAAACCTAGGTCTGCACTGTGCAAGGCTAACACCCAATTCTGTCTATCTGGCTCACAATTTGATATTTTTAAAACTAAAGTAATATTCTTTTATAATTATAATAATTACCTACCAATCATAGATGAGACAATATTTTTGATTGATGAGATGATTAGAATGACAGATAAATTAATTTTCCTAAGTTAGGAATTGATGGATATAAATCTAAATATGATTCTGTCTGCCTTCAAGACATTTTCTTATTTTGCCACGTAACTTTTATTTTACATGATACCAGAGAGTGATATTAAATTTTTTCATATTAATTTTACTATATAATGTCTTGCCTAACACAAGTGGGGTCATTTCTAGGACTTATTAAGTTTTAAAATTATCAAAAAAATAGTTACTGGAAGATAAATTTTGAACAGCTTAGACTTTCTTTTTTTTTAAACTTTTCTAGAAGCACCTCACCTACCTATTATTTTCTCAGTGTCATCATTACCCCTTTTTATCATTCTTTATACACTTTACCCTGCATTAATAAAAATGTTTTTGCATGACTGAAATTTTTTTAACCTCTTATTCAAGCAAACAAGTTAGGTGTTGATTCAACAACTTAGTATCTTAATATATGAAGTTCACAGCAAGTTGACACTACACCTGATGAAGTAGAGCTTGGGTGAATTGTGCTTGCTATGTTTCCCTAGGTTGTTGTAAGATTTAACACATATAGACAAGGATGCAGCTCCAGGGATAAACCTACTTTTCCAGGAGTAAGAGAACCACTTAGATTAGATTAATCCTTTCTGTTAGCAGTACATATTAGTCTTACTGCTAGGCAACCTTCAATGTCTAGCTTCCCACCAACAGGAAAAAGTCAGGAACTGAGTCTGTGGCCACAAATTCCAGGTGCTATGTGGAGGAATGTCAGTGATAAGAAACAATAAAAGTGGTAGTTGTGAAAAAAAATCTATTGTACCGAATGGAAAGAGAAGAGATTAACTCACTAAGTTGTCAGCTCATTTTCTTACTGTGCTATCATGAGCTTTAACTAAAAGGTAAAAAAAAAAAAAGATCTGTTTGATCTCCTATATTGGAGTTGTATTTCAAGGCCTGTATCTGTCATTAAAATCTACAAAGTGTGCTTCAGCTATAAATCTTTATCCTTGAATGTACACATGCAATTATCTTAGAGAGATCTAGGTTCCATAAAAATGACAATTGTCATTCCTGGTCTTGCTTTCCTTCATAGAAATATAGTGGTTATGTGTAAAATATATACTTCAGTAGAGAGGTAACAAAAATGTATGCCATTATCATATTAAGTATCATATTCCTAATTACTCTTAGTAAGCAGAATAAAATACAATAATTTTATTCAGACTTTATTTCTTCCACTTGGGTAGCACTGAAATGCCTCAGTAAAAATGTTTTTACAGACAGTTATTAGAATATCATCAGTAAATTATTTTACAAATAAAGTATTTGGGGATTTTATAGTTTGGAGGCATTTTGGATTTATATGCCTCTTGACTGTGATGTTATTGCTAATTATATATATATATATATATATATATATATATATATATATATATATATATATATATAGTGACCTGAAATCTTTAAAAACTTGTGCAAAAGGTAACTCTGTATTTGGCTACAGGCAACTTACAGTGTGGTATGTAGAAGGACAATTAGAATAACAATATGCACTGATCTTGTTTTAAGATTCTGTAAATACAACACATAGAAAAATATGAAGACTAGCATGTTGATTTTCAGACAATTTCTTCTAGTATGAATTTCAACTGAGTAGGTAACTAATTAATTGTGTATTTCTAAGTACACATGTTAGAAAAATCTGCTGATAATTATTATGCTTAGAAATTCTTTGAATGAACAAAATGTGAAGAAAAACATAAAGGCAGAACTACTCTGTAAGAGGAAAAACCATAACAATTATATATGTATATATAGCATTTGGTCTTAGATTTCACTATTATGCCTCAATAATTGTGTGTGCTTAAGTAAATATCATTACTGTTTAACTTTATTAATACTATATTTAGTAAATAACGAACATATATTGAATTTCTATATAAGTATATTCTTTATAAATTTTATTATGTTCAGTTTTCAGTGTTTGTTACTTAAATCTTACACATCTTTGTAGTATGGTTAATTTGATCCAAGATTTTAAAAATCTCATACAAAATGGGCTTATAATGTAAGAGATTACATTCAACCAGAAAACAATTGAATTTGTACCACATTTCAGCTAGAAAATATAAGATGTCCCCTTACTCTAAGAGAAAACTCACTTACTAGAGAAATGGTAAATAAAAATTATGTGGTTAAGAATGTGACAACTACCAAGTTTGTAAAATGCCTGCCAAGGTGGCAGGCAGGGTTGGGGTGGGAAATTATGGAAGACAGGAGCACTGGTGATAGGAGTTGACACTGTTGGTGGGATTTTTTAAACCATATCTTTAAATGATTTTTAAACCATATTTCTTTGATAAATTTTTTAAATAGATAATGCATAGCATCAAAAAAGCATCAAATCTAAATTTTATTATTATTATTACTATTATTATTATTATCATCATCATTATTATTTTTGAGCAGCATGGCTCAGGGCTCACTCCCGGTCTGTGCTCATTCCTAGTGGAGCACATGGGACCATGGAGATGCCTGAAATGAAGCCTTCTGTTGAAAAAATCATTTAACCTGCAATGTCCTTAACTATAAAATGAAAACAATAACATAACCTACATTGTAGAAAGAACTTAAAATTTTTATTTATTTTTGTCATTCATTTTTCTAAAGTTCTGGGATTAGTCGGGACTAAAACTCTTTTTAATGCAATGCTAAGAATAAGAAATTAATAGATAGCCATCTATTTACAGCAGTGAACTCTATGATTAAATTCAAATGTATTGTTAATTGTATTTTCTATTTGAACAGAAGGCCATGGTTTAATCTAGCTGTTTTATTAGCTAAAGATTGCATTTGTTTTATACTGGACTATAGTTCTGAACATTTCAAATTATCATATATTGTGAGTTTTAAAGTAACAAGATATTAAGTTAGCTAAAGTCACATATATGTTTAAATAATATACACATGCACAAATAAAGACAGAAGGTAACATAGAGTACCCAATCTATTGGTAAACCTTTCCACTTAAAATTAAGACCACAGTCTAGGTAACATTTTCACTTGGTGACAGGTACCCTAATTGTAGTGACAGTAGTTGAAAAGGAAATAAGCAATCTTATACATACAAACCTTGCAAACAAAAAACTAAAAGTGACAATTTTGTCACTTCCCAGTACCTTTAGCAAAATTCTTTTGTTCTACAAAATTAAATGGTAAGAAGTCAGAAACCAAAGTTTCTAAGTTTGTCTTTTTTTTTTTTCCCAAACATTTCTATTGCCTCCGTTGGTTTATGAGATGTAGTTTCTTCTTAATATTTGATTAGATGATTTATCTTTCAGGGCTAAAATTATGCTATTTTGAATTTAATACATGTAAGGAGTTAGGAGCAAGATAGAGACAAATCAATTTTGATAAGAAATAGAAATGGTGTAACTCTGAAATAAAGCATTAAGAACACTGACATAAAAATTTATTAATTTTATTATTATAAAGCTTTGTGTCTCCTGAAATCTGAAAAAAATATAAATTCCAAATTAAATTGTTTAGAAATTTGTATGTATTAAACATACCTTGTATTCTATATTCATATATAAAATACTTATTTTATCCATATTTAATAATAAATATCTAAAAAATTAGAAAACCTGATTCATTATAAACATTGCTAATATAAGAGGGGGGACTTTTCATTCTCCCTTTCTTCTTTTCATAGATATCAGTTTTACAGCTCTAAGTTTCCAAAAAGATTACAGAAAGACCAAGAACTTTGCAAAGTTCATCTTTGAATTCTATCTTTGTTATCTAACATTTTAACTTTTTCTAGAGCTTCTTTTATACTCCTTGAGCCCTAACTTTGTTAACTAGAAAATACACTATCAAGGGCAAAAACATGGCCATATATCTAAAACATATCTCTGTTATTTATGATAACTAAGATAGACACTGTGCTAATAAATTTAAATAAATTGATATTTTAGTCCTAACCATAGCCTATATTTTATTGCTTTATTCTAAAAATAATATAGATGAGGAAAATACAATGAAGAAATTTTAAACACAATGTGCAAAGGTTAGAGACTGAATTCCAAACCATTGTCAATTTGGCTTTTAAACTCTCCAATTACATTAAAAATGCATAAGTTGGTAAAAAAAACTGTGAAGGTTTAATTTACAGTAACTTGTTTTAATTTGAATGTTTACTATAGCACTTGAGCACTTTGTAGTTAATGGACTTGGGTCTTTTTTACAATGAATATTTTCATTCTTAGATAATGATATTGAATCTAAAAATAGAATGTTAATCTTTATCAGTTACTACATATTTAGTGTATTTAATAAGCAAGCATCAATTATTTTTAGATAAAAATAACTTCATTTCTATTTTAACTAAGTTATTAAGTATTATCTAACCTATTTTACAGATGAGAAAGAGGAGGTAAAGATAGGGCTGTAGTAATAGATAGAAATGGACTAGATAGTACAATGGAGAGGGCATTTGCCTTACATACAGATGATAGACGTTTGATTCCTAGCACCACATATGGTCACCTGAGTTTCATCAGGAGAGAACCCTGCATACAAAGTCAGAGTAAAGTCTGAATACTGCCTAGTGTGGCCCATGAAACAAATTAAAAAATAGAAAGGTTAATATTTTAGTTGCCACAAATTTTAGAGCAATTCTATAGCTAAAACTGAAACTCAAATAGCTTGTTTCTAGGTCCTGTTATTTTAACTAGTTTATTGCATTTGATATTTATTTATTTATTTGAAGTTACTTATGATTGAACCTGGGATCTCAAACAGATAGACAACTACTCTACCACTGAGTTACATTTTTGCCTTGCATTTTTAAATGCTTTAGTAATCTCTATTCACATCAGAATTTTATTATATTTTAATATTTGAGTCAGTCCTGGTGGTACTCAGGGAACCATACAGGGCGATGGGAAATAGCGACAGAAAAGGACTTTAACCCCTATATTGTCCATTGTTCCCCACTTCATAATTTTAATTATGATTATCTGTGTGCCTATTGGCAGATATTTTTCCAGTCTTTTTAGGACTAGCAAGATCAGGTGCACAGCAATAACAGGAATTAGTTTCCAGCAGATGAAAATCTGCTGCATAATATGAACTGAACAAATGCACAAGAACAATAAACTACAGAAAGATTTAATAAAGTCCTTTCATTCTTTTATTGATTTAGTCAACATTACATTAGTTTGGTGAAAATCTCCTACTATTTTGGAGTGGCAAGGTTTCTAGGAAAGAAGCTATTATAATTTAATTTCAAAAATTGTCTCTGAGGGGCCAGAGCGGTGGCGTAAGGGGTAGGGCATTTGCTTTGCATGCGCCAACCTAGGACAGACTCTGGTTTGATCCCCAGGTGTCTCATATGATCCCCCAAGCCAGAAACTATTTCTGAGCGAATAGCCAGGAATGACCCGTGAGCGTCAGCAAGTGTGGCTCCCCACCAAAAAAAAAAAAAAATTGTCTCTCATAGTTTTTAAGTCAACTTTTCCCAGCATGGCAGCCTCTCCCAAAGGCTTATGCTTGAATTTTGAATCCCTCTTGGCTTCATACCTGAGGCAGTTATTTTAGAATACTTAGTTAATCTGACATGCATCAGCTCACTGTTGGGTGGAATGTCTTGAAAGTTGAATAAACTTAGCAATATACTAGCTATATTAATTGTATGCCCCCACTTTCTTGCACCCCACTCCTACATTCCTTAATCTCCATGGGGTGCCTAAGAAAACAATCCTGTTATATTAGTTTCACATTACAGAAAAAAACTCAACTAACATATTTAAAATGCAAGCAATAGGCTCATTAAAAACTGCCTTACAAAATGGGCCTTGATAGTAAGCAATATGAAGAGGAGGAAGCAAACTGTATTGAAAATCAGGAATTTCCAGCTGTTAGAATGAAACACCCCAAGGGCTACGGAGATGTTCAGTCTCAGGAATGGAAGTAAAATGTTGACAACATTGCATTTCTGAAGGCACTCACAGATCGTAGATATGCACGTGATCTTGATGAGCTACAGCTTCTTTCTCAGTTGGAGCACAGCTGCTGAAACAGTAGTAATAGTGGGTGCATAAAGAGACCCCAACAAGTATAAGTGAAAGAGATAGAGCTTTCTGAAAAACATGAAGGTTGATGCTTTGAGAGGACATAGTCAATCACCTTAGCTGGGTACGGCAGTCTCCTGACACATTTAAAGAATAAAAGCAAAACACGAGGCAAATTTGATTTAAAAAAAAGAGAAAAGAAAAGAAAAAAAGGCAGATTTTTTTAATGCTGTGCTTGAAACAGCATAGTTTAATACCAACCAGGCTTTCTCCAGTTTCAAACAAACTGAAACTAAACTGGCTCAAAGTATCTCTCCTTGCTTGCAAGGGCTATTCCTCTAAGACAAGGCTGACATTTTTGGCATGGCACTCTATAGAAGTTTGCATTGGCACCCTTTGGATTGAAACTGGACTCTGGATAAACAAAACTCTGCAGTTTCCAGTGCTGCCAGACCCTTAAATTCCATAAACATCAGTATTCAGCACCCACGCCCCCCAGTGAAAATGAAAAGAAAATGAAACTGCGTTGGAGATTGTTTCCCTTGAATAAACACCAAGCATCCTCTAAAAACCAAAGCTGCTCTCCTCTCTGATATTAAACCCAGTAATTACACCATGAAAGTTACGCCTATAAATTCAAGCCTGGAGAGGTAAAAATGAAGGGAGAGAAAGTCCTACTAAAATGTGCCCACTCTGCACATGTGTAGACCATTTTATTTTGAATGCTCTTCAATATGATATAAAGTACCTTACTCTACTGCATTGAAAATCATTACAGACCACTATTTCTATAATGTACCTCCCTTTCACACAATGCTTGACTCAAAAATAGAAACATTCTGGGTTTCAGTGCTCTTCAAAATGTTAGAGCTTATTTTGTATTTTTGGTAGTGTGTTTTCCCCATATATGTATTGAAAAAGTTCTTGAAGATGAATTCTTGGGAGCAGATATACTATCTGACAGGTAGCAAATTTGCCAAGAGGCAAAATGTCCTCAGAGAAACCATGTTGTTTCATATCAGACCCAATTTAGAGTAATTGTCCTCCTAAATGAAATATCATTCAGGTATCCCCAGCCTCTAGTCATAATGACACTCTTTCTCTAGCCACTCAAAATAAAACTAAGGCAGTGATGCAGTGGAAATGACAATTAGGTGGAAACATTGGGAAGAATATTTTTATCTTTATCCCTTGATATTTACTGTTCTCACTCTGAATGTTATTAATAATAATATTCTATTGTTAATAGTGACAGAACATTGAGTCTGAGTTCAGAATTTAACTGATTAAAATTTGTAATATTAAAAAAATTTGGAATATTTGGACCACTAAAAACAAACTTCTTAATGATAAAAAAGTTTCAAGGGTTAAAAATAAAAAAGTTCATCCTTTTAAATGCAAGAGTTTATATATCATAAAGGAAAAATTAATGTAACAGAAAAATAAATTAACATTCAACCACCTGTGAAAAACTACCTGTAGAACTGGATTCCTAAAATTTTTGAATGGAAGGGAATTTGTGTACTATTCTGGATATTTCTTTGTACTTTTGTCCTTCCTTCATAAACACACATGTGCACACACTTACACACACACACACACACACACACACACACTTCAGTTCTATTAACAATATCTTTCTCTCTCCAGAAAGATATGATTATCTTATCTTGCCTTTTTAATGTGATTTTTTTTTTACTTCTTAATTGAGGAAACAGCTACATGGCCAAACTTGGCCTTGTATTTGTCTCTTTGCCTCATCTATAGGTATGCTTGCAAGGTCAATGCCTCCTAGCTTTCTATGGGGCATACCTCCATTCACTGACCCAAATTGGAAACAATTTAAACTTTGCTTGTGGCCTTTGCTTTTTCTTCGATGTTCTATATCTATGTTTTCTCAAGTCTTCTCTTCCTCAGGCAAAGATAGATGAGAGTCACCACTTTTTATTGTCGTGGTACCACAGGGCATTTTATTCCATAGATGATAGTTTTCACACACCTGTGAACACATAGATAAGCAAGTTGGTGCATAAAAATTCATTTATTAAAGGCTTAGATATGCCCAATACACATTTATATGGGACTTGGTCTTTCATTCTTGGATCTGTTTTTTTCACTCTGCCTCTAGCATGTTACAGTTACTTTAATGTTTAATTTTGATAATTATCTATTACATTATCTATGAAATTAACACACTACAGAGTTCATCCTAAGAGCAAGTAGACAATAAAATCAAGAACCCAAGAAGATAGAAGCCAGCTGTATTTGTGTGTGTGTATGTTTATTACTTGAAGTCAAAAATACATTTTCAACTTTGATATAGGCAGATATTCATAGAAACCAAAAGTATTTATAACAAGGTTATGTAATAATGGGATAATTGGTTCAATGAGTTCTACACATTTCTGTGATGGAAGGAAGAGTAGGCCAGAGAATTAGCAAAATGGAAGCAGAACATGAAAAATAATGAAAACATGCATAGGTTATTTAAAAGCTTTGGGATTTCTGTCTCACACTGCATCACTTAATAAATACCTTCTGAAAAGTTAGATGGTTATTTGATAAGGTAACATTATGTAGGATGTCCACAAAAACAGCACAATATAATCAGTTCACTTATAAATTTAAGTGGAATAGCCACATAAAAGTAGAAATGATGATTAAATGGTAATAGCCATAATCACAATGGAAAGATTTACATTTCAGAATGCCCATTTGTTGATTTTAAAGAGATATATGTTTGATAAAATAGCTCTATGAACTATCTAGGATTGGTTTTCTCATAAAGGTGTCATTTGGGGAAATACATTCAATGAGTAATGAAGTTAGATTGTATAAAAAGTTACAATCATTAAGTAATGGTCAAATAACAAATGTTCTCTGATATAATTGCAAAGTAGAACACAGAGTAAGTAACCAAAGTCAGAGTCCATTCAGTAATATGGCTAACGCTGGATCAAGATGTCCCTGCATTTCCAAACTTAACATTATTGATCTGGTAATATTAAAAGCTTAGATAATTCAATTTAAACTAATTTTACATAAATTATAAAACAAAACTTTCTTATTTTTATTTATGTAGATTGGGAATTACCTTGGAATATTAGGAACCAATTTTCAAATTATATAATCTAATGTATTCTAGCAACTTGAAGAATTCTTTTTATATATTTGAATTTGGTAAAAGTGGCCTGAAAGAATATAAATAACTTTTTAGATAGTGAATTCATAAAAATTAATTGTTAAATATTAATTAAATAGCTAAAGAAAAAATAAAGTCCTCTTCCCTAACGTCATAGAGAAAATGGTAGGGAAGAAAAATAAACTTTTCTTATTTTACCTCCATGTTTCTTTAAATTCTCTTATTTATCCATTTTCAGTCAAAAATTCTCAAAATGTATTACCCTATCTTATATATTTATATGGAAAAAGACACTTAAATCTAATATGCCAAGTTGTGAATTTCTTAGTCAACCCAGAGCCATTAACTTCTTAGCATCCAGGCTTGGCTAATTCATTTGTGGAATATTCATGTTCCCACTTTTGGTTTTATTTAGCACTGTTGAGCATGTAAATAGGTAAATATGATTATGCTGCCCAATGGGGAATTATAAGAGGAAAGGAATGTAATGTTATATGTTAGATCTGTCACTGGGAAACAGACACTAATGAGAAAGATTCCTTGAAAAAACATTTCTTGTGTTGCAAGTAAAAAGTGGTAATGAGTATTGAGTATAGTATTGTGGGTTTCTTTTTTTTAAGTAGTTGTTCTGGGTATTTTCTCTTCTGCCTGACATTTTCCCCATTATTATGATTTTTATATCTTTACTTTTTTCTCATTCTTAATTTTTTAATATTGATTACTTTCATGTAAATGGTATTGCTGATGTTTTTAATGTATGCAGTTTTATTAATTTTGTATACATATGTAATTAGTGGCTCATATGTAACAATAAGATAAAATAATGTAACCATGATTGCAAGGTATTTACATTTAGAGTTAATAAACTAGACTTATGAGAATACTACATTATCCCACAGTTTTGGAAAGATATTCATGAGACTTTATGGAAGTCTCATAAAGAAAAGGCCATATTAGAGATATTTTTAAAATTATAAAAGGCAGGGGGCCAGAGAGATAGCATGGAGGTAAGGAATTTGCCTTGCATGCAGAAGAATCGTGATTTGAATCCTAGCATCCCATATGGTTTCCCGAGCCTGCCAGGAGCAATTTCTGAGCATAGAGCCAGGAGGAACCCCTGAACGTTACCAGGTGTGACCCAAAAACCAAAAAAAAATGTATACGGGAGATAGCATGGAGGTAAGGCTTTTGCCTTTCATGCAAAAGGTCATCGGTTCAAATCCCGGTGCCCCATAGGGTCCCCCGTGCCTGCCAGGAGCAATTTCTGAGCATGGAGCCAGGAGTAACCCCTGAGCACTGCCGGGTGTGACCCAAAAACCAAAAAAAAAAAAAAAAAAAAAAAAAAAAAAAAAAAAAAAAGACATCAACACTTTGGGAGTCAGGAGGTGGCGCAGGAGGTAAGGTGCCTGCTGCCTTGCCTCCGCTATCCTAGGATGAACCATGGTTCGATCCCCCGGTTCCCATATGGTCCCCCGTGCCTGCCAGGAGCGACTTCTGAGCGCATAGCCAGGAGTAACCCCTGAGCGTCACTGGGTGTGGCCCAAAAACCAAAAAAAAAAAAGAGACATCAACACTTATACTGTATTATAAAGATTTTAATATAGTAAAATCATTTTTATTAATAATTTTTATTTTGTCCAAAGTGGATTGCAAATCATTCACAGTAGTATTTCATGTACATAGTGACATTGAATTAGGGGCATTCCTAACACCTATGTTGTCCTCCCTTTCACCCCTGTTCCCAGCATGCATCTCATATCGCCTCTTCTTTGCCTCCCGGGCTACTAGTATAAGTCGTTCCTTCTGTCTAGCTTGT
>PVKC010008590.1:0-27884 GCA_004027635.1 Crocidura indochinensis
GATTTAAAAAAACCGACCAACCCGTATTCGATCCCCAGCATCCCATATAGTCCTCTATATTTTCCAGGAATGATTTCTGAGCAAAGAGCAAGGAGTAATTTCTGAGCATCACCAAGTGTGGCTCAAAAGCCCCCTCACCCCAGATGAAAATGAAACCAATCTGAGTAAAATAAAAATGAGTTAGATTTGTCTGAATTCAGAATGTCTTTTAAAATGTTCTTTGTAAAATAATATAAAAGGTATTTTGTAGGAACTATCTTTAATTTGTCTCATTTATTCCCTCATTCTTGCACTTACATTAAATGTTTTTGGAGCACCTTTGATTAGTTAGATTCTTTCTAAGAACTGGAAATGCAGCTAAAGAGACATGGGATTTATAATCCTGTAGGAGAACAGAGCCCAAATAAGTAATTAACTGCAGTTGTAATTAATTACTAAAGAGACATGAAGGGTAAAAAGAGAGCATATAAAAATATGTATCAATGTAAAAATTAGAAAGAAAAAATACTGATTAGAAACAGCACGAAGTTGATGAAATGACTGTATTTACACTCATGAGCTCATTGTAGACTTTGTTTAAGCTGAAGAAATCATATACAAAGTAAAAATAAAAAAGTAGAAATATTTGCAAGAGTGAAAAACCAGAAAATGGATTTCCTTAGTAAACTGCATTAATCACATTTTCTTTAGATCTGCACTACTAGTGGAACATTTAGTACGTGGGCAGAGGAAATATGTAGAGAAATCATTTCCTAATATCCTATCTCTCTCCTTCATCATTAATTTCAACACAAATTCTTTTGTCTTAGTAAAATTTTTCTTTTATTTAAAGACTCACCTATAAATTTCTAAAAAAAGTTTGAAAGTAGCATTTGACTTTAGTAATTAGCACTAATTGAAGACATCTCTATCTGATATATAATCTAACAGGTATCAATTTAATCCACATACTAGTTTATAAGTGTGATAGAGTAGTGATGATAATTAAAGGGAGAGAAAAACTTTCTTAAGTTTTTCATAGACTGCCAAGATATTCAGACACAAATACTGATATAACATTAAGCTTTATATATATTGGTTTTTGGGCCATACCCGATGACGTTCAGATGTTACTCCTGGCTATGTACTCAACTATCCTGGCTTGGGGGACCAGTAAGACTAACCTTACAGCTTGAGCCATGGATCCGGCCCCTAAGCTTTATAGTTAATGAAAATGATATGGAGTGCAGGTGAAAAGATAAAATTGACTGAACTTTGGACATGAACAAGAAAGATAAAACAAAAGACATTTTATGAAACAATAACAGTCTGAGTGAAAATGGAAAATGCCTCAGAGTTGTGGAAGGAATTAGACAGTTGAGTCAGGCTCAATTTTGCTACCACTCAAACCAGCATGAGACAATGTGCGGAGAATAGAAGAGAATGTTGTAGATAGAGTGTATGCCTGCAGAGCCATAAATATTTGCTGCACATGCTTTGGGCCACCATCCACACTGAGTATGTTGTGCCTACTACATGCTTCATGTTACCTGTCGTTTTTTGCTCTTAATTTCTAATGTTCAATATAGTCCTCTGCTTTAGAGATCTATAGAAAGGATCAAGGAATGCAGCATAACAATTAAAAATATTACAAGAGTTTCAAAAGTAGAAAACTGTGTTTTGGTAGATTGAAATGATCGCAGACCAACTTTGAGTGGTACATCTCAGTTTAATATCTAGGTCATAATCTTCCTTTTATATATAAATATTGTGAATACTGGTTCTTACTGGCATTCACTAGAGAACAGAAGTTTAAATCTTTATGAAAATAATCATAAGAGGGGCCAGACATTGTTGCTGGAGGTAAGGTGCCTGCCTTGCCTGCGCTTACATAGACAAACCGTGGTTTGATCCCCCAGTTTCCCATATGGTCCCCCAAGCCAGGAGCGACTTCTGAGTTCATAGCCAGGAGTAACCCTTGAGAGTCACTGGGTGTGGACCAAAAACCAAAAAAAAAAAAATAATAATAATAATAAGAAATAAAGTTGTAAAAACCATCCACATTTTGCCAAACAAATAGTCTGTACTTAAACTCTTGATTTGACTCTTAACTGTTATTACAGTATAGTCAATATTTAAGGGCACATCAATCAAGAAGCCATTGCTCCTATTGGTGGAGAAATGGTTGGAAATATAATCAAAATAAATTTCCAGTCACTAATTCACAAAAAGTTTTGCTACTCATAAAAAATTGCTTGTTTTTGGTTTATTTTTGTTTTGAAACCATACCAGTGGTGCTCAGGACGTATTCCTAGTTTTTTATTCAGAGTGTATTCCTGATGATACTTAGGAGACCTTAGTAGTATAAGGGATTAAATTCTTCTCACTTTTGTGTAAGACAAGCAGAGAGTACCCACTACACTATCTCTCTTGCCCACTTTTTAATTTCTGTAAGAGAAAAGGGAAGCTTAGAGCTCAGAAGTTTCTTTTTTATTAATTTGTTTCTGAAAAACTCCATGCTACTTTTGTCATCTATTGTTAGCAATTTAACTCAAAATAGATTAATGATTTATATAGTTGACCTCAAATCATAAAATACATGGAGAAAAACATAGAAAACAAACTCTAAAATATCAACCTTAGAGATATATTTAAACTTTAAAAAAAGGTGGCAAGAAACACAAAAGCAAGAATAAGCTAGTGGCACTACAGAAAATTTCAGAGCAAAAGAAACGAAACAAATACAAAATGGTAAAATCATATTTGGGAGAAGTATTTTGCATGTCATATATGTGATAAATGGCTACTATTCAAAAATTAAGAAATTATAACTCAATAATAAAAGCATACAATTTCATATAAAAAATGAAAGATCTCAAAGAGTTCTCACAAAATATGCACATGACCCACAGACACATGAAAGATTATTCAACATAACTACTTACTAGGGAAATGCAATGCAAGATTTCAATGAAATATCATTTCTCTCTGGTATGAAAGGAAACCAAATGATGGGAAGATGTTCTGGCAATAATACAGAAAAGTAGAACCTCTATTGTATGCTATTGATGGGAATTAAATTGCTGCAATCTCACGGAAAGCAATATAGAATATTTTTAAAAATAAAAATGTGGGGCCAGAGCAGTGGCGTGATGTGGTAAGGTATTTGTTTGCGGCGCTATCCTAGGATCCCCCGATGTCCCATATGGTCTCCCAAGTCAGGAACGATTTCTGAGTGCACAGCCAGGAGTAACCCCTGAGTGTCATTGGTGTGGCCCAAAAACCTAAAAAATAAAATTAAAAAAAAGAAAATTACATGTAATCCAACATTACTACTCCTAGGCACTTATCCAAAGTATAGGAAATCATACTTCAATAGTATATTTATAATTTTATACTAATCAAAGAAACATTATTTTTAATAACCAAAATTTGGAATCACCTCAAATACCCATTCACAGAACTAACTGGATGAAGAATTTATAATCAGTGGAATACTTTTTGCCACTTGAGAATGTTTTTGTAATTGTCATGCTAAAAAAATTTAAAAAGTATAAGATTTACCAGATAGTATTACTCATTTCTTATGATAAAAGAAAACATACTGACAAAATCAAACTAAGTCTTAAACAGGTTAAAACTATGGGAATTATAAATGGAAAGAAGAGAGAACTGATAGAAATAAACAGAACCCTTTTAATAGTGGAACGGCAGTGAAACTTTGTGGAACAGAGCAGTAATAATTACATGTATATGTATATGTAAAGCTAAATATTTGAGTGTCCGGAATATTACAAACCTATCACAAGTGAAAGAATGCTAATTTTACAAACATAAAGCATAAATTTACTTAAGTATGCTTAAAGAGAATTTTGGAAAAAAATTTCAGAGGGACCCAAAGAAGAAGACATTGGGTAATGTAGTTACCTTACATACGGCCCAACTCAGCAGAGTATGATCTCTGGTATCCTTTATGTGATTTTTGAGAGCAGAGCCAGAAGAAGCCCTGAGCACAACTGGGTATGACCCACAAATCCCCATAAAATAAAAAAAAGAGTTTTAGAAAAATCAATTCCTATATTTTAATGTAACCAAATCTTCTTTGATAACTTATGTTTATTTTTCCTCTGCTTTCATATTTTATATAAAATTGGAATAATTTTTCTTTGTTTTTAGTTAACTATCCTAATGCCATCATTGATCAGAATGAAATATAAACCTCTGAGGTGGTATAGGATTTCTCTCTCTCATTTATTGATTTGGTTGGTTGGTTGGTTAGTTGGTTTTGGGCCACATCCAGTGATGCTCAGGATTTACCTATTTTCCGGTGTATAAGACGACTTTTGAAACGAAAAAAAAGTCAATTAGGGGTCGTCTTATATGCTCATTATATCCCGAAAATGTTTCGATATGCCACTAAACAAAAATCATCTGAATATTGCCACAAAACAAATTTTCCAACTCGATCCTGCACCAATCACTGCAAGACTGCATGGACCGCCTCTCTAACTCAGTCAATCCAAGCAGGCTTTTTATGCATGCAAACTATATGATGCTCTGTACCTGAATCTACACTATAAAAAGCCGGCTCAGATTGGCCAGAGTCAGAGAGGAAGTCTAAAATTAGGGGGTCGTCATATACACCTGGTCGTCTTATATGCAGGAAAATATGGAACTCCTGGCTATGCCCTCAGAAATTGCTCCTGACTTGGGAACATATGGGATGCCAGGGGATCGAATGGCAGTCAGTCCTAGGCTAGCATGCCCAAGGCAGATGCCTTATACCCTGCACCATAGCTCTGGCACCTCTCTCTCTTTAAATACACACACACACACACACACACACACACACACACACACACACACACACACATATGTATGCTTTAAATATAGTGTTAATACTCCAAGATCAAGATTAATTTACATTGGAAAGAAAAGATCATCATTACCTCATATAATGAATTAAATTATTTTATCTATAAATGATTTTATGATAAATTTAACCTAGATGGGGGCCTGAGCAATAGCACAGAGGCAGGGCATTTTCCTTGCACATGGCTGACCCAGGACAGACCTGGATTCCATCCCTTGCATCCCATAGGGTTCCACAAGCCAGGAGTTATATCTGAGCGCATAGCCAGGAAAAACCCATGAGCATCACTGGGTGTCACCTTAAAACAATAAAACAAAACAAAACAAAAATTTAACTTATATACAAGCCCACTGTATCTTTTCACAATTTAAAACACTATAAAACATTTTCTCCCCGGGAGATAACATGGAGTTAAGGTGTTTGCCTTTCATGCAAAAGGTCATCGGTTCAAATCCCGGTGCCCCATATGGTCCCCCGTGCCTGCCAGGAGCAATTTCTGAGCATGGAGCCAGGAGTAACCCCTGAGCACTGCCGGGTGTGACCCAAAAACCACAAAAAAAAAAAAAAAAAGAAAAGAAAAGAAAAGAAAGAAAACATTTTCTCTTCTCTTTTCACTAAGTGTAGTATAAAACCTGACCTAAGTTGTAATAAATCTGAAACTTTAACTTAACCTATTTAATACAAATATTAAATTGTATTTATTAAAAGCATATGCTTAGATATTAAACTCTGTCTTGGATCCTATATTATAACCATATAGTTGAAACACACTATTTTATTTAAAAATAGGGACAAATATTGGAAAAATTAGTATAAGCTTGTATACACAATGAGTTTATATTTGGTTAATTTTAAAGAATTATCGCTCTCACATTTATAAGATTATTTGAAGGGTGTGTCACCCTCCCACTTATTTTTATCATTACATCTTTTAATAACTAAAATAGAGAGCTCAAACTATTTTAATTTTTAGGGTAAAATGTTTTTTTTATCTCATTCTACAATGTAAAAGACCACTTACATTTCAATATCCCTAAGGGTATTATACTTAACTACTCATAATGAGAATGCATGCCATATTGCGTCTCTTTTAGTCAGCAGATATCTGGCCCAATAGAGTCCAATAATTCCAGTCAAGCCTGGTCTTTTTTTTTTTTTTCTTCACATCAGAAGTAAATAGCAATTTAATCACAAGCCATAAAGGAGAGATTATTTTGTGAATTAGAGATATTCCACCAGTTATACCAAAATTAGTTTTCTCAGAAATCACATTAATTTATGAGGAAATGTAAATGGGAATAATATAGGTTACTAAATAGAAAGTTTCCTTTGTGTTGGTGCCCCCATTATGCTAAGGGAATTCCAGGACCACTTCTGGCAGAGTATCCTCTGTCACCTGTTAGGATGATGTGAGGACCTAACAATCCATTGCTCAGGACCTGGGGACCCTCCCCCTCCCCCAGAGGCAGTGATGCTCACATTCTTGGGGACAAATACTCAATGATGTTCAAAAGGCCACATCATAGAACACAGTCAAGGTGTGTATCCTAACACCTACAATAGCTCCACAAGAGAGTTTCCTTTTAACAAGTAGGGTGACAAACTTTTATCATAAAGATGGAGTGGGAGAGCATTTAATTTTCATAAATGTAGGTATTTTTTAAAGAACATTCACATTAACAATGTGTCTCTGCAAAAGAGAGGAGGACTGGAAGGTCCAGCTCAGGACCACGAAGAGTGATGAGTACAGTTAGAGAAATAACTATATTGAGAACTATCATAACAATGTGAATGAATGAGGGAAGAAGGAAGCCTGTCTAGAGTACAGGTGGTGTTGGGGTGGGGAGGAGGGAGATTTGAGACATTGGCGATAGGGATGCTGCACTGGTGAAGGGGGGTGTTCTTTACATGACTGAAACCCAACTACAATCATATTTGTAATCAAAGTGTTTAAATAAAAATATTTAAAAAAGAATGTGTCTCTGCAGTGGTCAAGATGCTTTGCATCTTGAAAAATACAGTCACCATCATAGAAAAATAAACAATTTTATGCATTAGAAACTATATGAAGCACTTTGTGTGTATGTTTTCATTTAATCATGAAATCATGCCTGAGATAAACATCACTATTACTTGCATTTCAATGGTAAGGAGCCAGTCTCAGGAAAGTTATTCGATTAATAAGATTTCCTTCTTGTTTAACTCATCCTGCCTCTCTGAGAACCATTAATGATCCTTTGGAATCATTTACCTTTGCAGCTTGTCAATGAAAGGCTAGAACCAAAGACTAAAAAGGTAGAAAATGGTGTGATTGGTCACAAAGCTACCAATTATTATTTTTTATATTGGATAAAAACATATTATGAATGATGAATTCATGATCTTTGGATAAAATATGTTGCTGCTGTTTTGTAAGAGACTATGGGGTATTGTGTGGAGGTGAGAGAAATATATTTTGAAGGTGAATTAACTATTAGGTTTTTAAATCTCTCAGATTTAAGATCTGATTAAAAACAAGAAGTGTGATTGAGTTTCTCTTTTGAAAAGTGTTACTGGCCCTGTGATTTGGCATGTATTATAAGCCCTAAGTGCACAGTGATGAATGAAACAGTTTGATTCTTTTAATTTTTTAATTTTCTTTATTTAACGAATATGCATCACATAGTAGACATAGTTGAGCGTAATAAGTATGTTTTCAGATAGGAACAGTTCATTTAAATAAATAAAAAAGAAAGATAAAAGAAAAAGTAAGAAAAGAAAGGAAATTAAAATGTTATTTTTTCCCCCTAAACATTGACCTGAGCTATAAATTGACATTTAAATTGATGTGTTCTTAAGGGAATGATAGCATCAAACTAATTAAAGTTGTCTAAAAATATCAGAGCCTATTATGATATTGAGGCTTTTGTGAAGCATATTCTCATCTGCCAAGTCTTCCAGTAGCAGGAAAATGTGTGTAGTTGGGAATGTTCCCACATTCACTCCAAAAATGCCCTGGTAATCAGCCCAAATATCATCATACTTAGAGTTTGGTCTTATTGGTATCTCTGCAGAAAATCATAGAGGAGTGGTGAAACAGGGCCATACAAAATCAGTGATGATGGATAAAGGATGCAGAAGGCATTGCTTCCTTAGATCAGGGGCTTGGCATGCTCTCTCCTGCAAAGATTGCCAGCTTTCAGTAGTGTAGCTAGTGTACTCATGATTTTTTATGGTTTGGTTTACATCTCTTTCTTTTTTTCTTTTTTTTTTTTTGTTTGTTTTTGGATCACACCCGGCAGTGCTCAGGGGTTACTCCAGGCTCCATGCTCAGAAATTGCTCCTGGCAGGCACGGGGGACCATATGGGGCACCGGGATTCGAACCGATGACCTTTTGCATGAAAGGCAAACGCCTTACCTCCATGCTATCTCCCGGGCCCCTGTTTACATCTCTTTCAAGAAAAGAGTGAGTCTATGGAGATAGGCCAGAGTGCACTTGGCAATTGCATTTCATTTACTTCTTATTATCAAATTTCTACTCTTACATTATCCTTTTCTGAGATATTGGAAAGCTTAATGTTTAATTTTTACATTACCATGGCAGGGAGAGGTAGGCAGGAGATCTAGTACTGGCTAGTGAGAGTCTGCATGGAAGATCTTGGGGAGAAAATACAAGGACAATCTTTCTAGGGAGAGAGTCCTTCAGCCTTACCAATTCTTTTTCATTTGCTCTTAGGTAAGATTCATAAATGCATTAGGAATGTTGTGACCACAGAAAACAAGTAATGTTTGTTATTGTCACTTTCTTCAAGAAATGGCTTTTTATAAATGTTTGCTCAGTTTTTCAGTTCCTTGCAATTCAAGGTATTCCTAATAAAAACATAAGCCATTTTATCTTTTTATGCCTGAAGTAAGTTTCAGAAGTATGTGATATTAAACAGTATGTAATTTCATGCTAACAATTTCTACTCTCCCAGGAATTAGGTATAGTACCTGTTTTATTGTCATTTGTGAAACCATTTTGCATTTGCATTGACAATATCTCCTTTTACTAGATACTTTTCTTCCTTTGATTAATGCTGTTACTTTTTGATAGAATCCTTGACAATCTCCTGAAATATAAACCCCCAGTTCAAGTTTTCTGCTTTTTGCTGTAGCTTACTGTTCTGTTCTTGTCTTTCCACATATCCACTTCATATCTTTATTACAATACTGATTATATATGTAAAGTCATATATATTTACACACAGGCTTCCAACATTAAATTGTAGACTGTTAGATTCACAAGGATATTGTGCTATTAAGTTGAAAGATTGATTAGTTTCTTCTCCCTTTGACTTCCCTGAAACTTAACTTTGCCTTTATTGGACCTGTCATTTACTTGTCTTCTTTCATTACTAAGAAGCAAGTTACATGGAGACATGACTTATGGTTTACTCATCTCATATCTTGTACATATTTATAAGTTAAATCCATTGATGATGGATTAAATTAGACTATTGATAGTTAACATTAATCAAGTATCAATCACCATTCTAACTACTACTTCTCTGGGGGCAGGGGGAGAAATAGGGATGAACAGCAACTATCAATTCTCTGAAGGACTTTTTTTCAAAAAATATCTTTCCTAAGATCATACCTCTTGATTTAGAAGCATTTGAAGCATAAAGAAAAATCTGTTTTCAAGAACTTTCTAGTTTCCCTTCTCTAGTAGTCAAGTGCAATTTAATAAGTTAATTGCATTATGTGATTGACAGAGGCAGGGGACAATATCTGATGTGAGGTCTTTGCTATAAAATTATGATAATAACTAAGGGCCCTATTATTTCATTAAGAATTCTAAGTCTTGACTGATGCATAGCAAGATTTTCTCAAAATCTACCTTAGAATTGATTGATATCAAGTCTATATCTTTCATTATATCACCAAACCAGAAATGGTAGAGATACTGATCAAAATAAGTTTGACCCTTAATACATGTGAGCCAATAGTTCGAAAGATAAAATAATATCACAAGGAAGTCTGGTTGAAACTGCCATATTTGCTCGAAGATCTGAGTAGGAACTGTGCAGATGAAGGTAATAAATAAAAAGTTATTTTTAAATAGTCTTCATGATAAATTAGCAGAAAATAAAAACTGGAGAGAGGAAAACTTAAAAAACCAGTTTTATTATGTAAGATTGAGTTTAGAATAATAAAATATTTGAGACTCTTAAGAGCATTTGTTTCTAACCTAAGAAATTAAAATTAAGTCCTTCATTAAAAATACATTGATCTAATTTCCCAAATGTTAGACAATAATTTAACATAGTTTTGACATTTGATTATTGTTTCAATTGAATTTATATTTATTATTTGAGTGTTCAGTACATTAAAACTATATTCCTAGAGTCATTTATTTTTTACTATTTTCAATAAGTGGTGAAACAGGTCTTAAATTCTACAATTTTACAAGGGGACAAATTTATTAAGTGTAAAACAATTGAATAATATAAAAAGATTTTAACATATTATTTTTCCATTAAAATTAAAGACAAAAATCATGTTGAATTAAACTTAAATTAAACAGAATCATTATATCAAAGGGCTTCCCTCTCAAATTTGAAGTAACTCATTCTTTACTATACTACATGATAGTTGCCTGTTCATTTTATCCTAAACATTTACAGTAACTAATTTATTCACTGTTGAAAATTGAATCTGTTGCTGTTCAGATTATTTCTTTGCATTAGGAAAATGAACAAATTAAAAGTGTGTTTCAGCAATTTAGTCCTCCAAGATTCTGCAAATCTCCAAAGATTCTGCAAGCTCGGTAGAAGATGTCAAAACCTGCTGATATCTAACAGAGTCAACTCCAAGTTTGTGTATCCCGGTCCACTCTACCTTTCCATCAGGCAGTACATGTGGAAATAGAAAAGCAGCTCTCTAATTAATCAAAGTCAGATGTGCCTGAACGCCTGGAGTTGCTGCTGATCCTTGTCCCAGCTTCTCCCATGTTCTCGCTCTATGTTTTTACCTTGAAAACTTCTGCTCTGAGCTGGGAATGCCTGAAGGGCTTGCACGGTAAGTCAATGTGAAATTATCTCAGCAGGAAGAAGTTGCTTTTCAGCTTAAATGATTTAAGGCAGCAATTTTTCACACTCTCAAACTCTGACAAACGCCCAGATTGCCTCTCATGTCTGACTTCAAAATATTCAAAGAAAAGCTATTTTTATTAAAAACACTCTAGAGAAAATTGTATGTCACTTGTTCTCTGATATAACTTCATTTCTCCTGACAGTGACAATTTTCACCTCAGTACAATTTCTTTATTTTTTCCAAAGCTAATTCTGCTTAATATTAGTATTTATACAAACTCATATCAACTTGTCTCTGTGAAATATTCAAGGGTGTCAGGTAAATGTTGCTCACTGTCATTCATCTTCTTTGGGTGTTCGAAATGATCAATTGATTTAAAACTGCACTTCGTTACTTTGGATATTATTGTTTTATTTGTATGGGAGAACACAACAACTGTTAAGACCCTTCCTTTGACAAATCAGTGTCTGTGTACTGCAAAGATTTCCAAACCTGAAGGCACTTGTCTGTTGCCAAAGATCGTAAAACTTTACATTAATAAATCTATTTGTTCTATGCCTTTAAATAAAGCAGGTAACACAGTACATGTTTTGTCTTATGCTGCTTACATGTTAATAAGATTACAGTGGATGTCATATCGCACTGAAACATCACGTTTGCTTTATTATGAATGCTGGCAGTGCAGAAACATCACATTATAATCACTTCAAAAAGAAGTATATTCTGTGTATTTTCGTATGTGTTTATAATTCCACTAAACCTCAGCAGAATCAAACTCAGTAGGGACAAGAATGACAGAAGGTTTAATGTTCCAAAGCCTGCTGAAATCTTGGGGCATGATATATAGCAGCATTTTTAATATGTATAAGGTTACTTGTGGCCTGTGACCTCAAAGCACATCATCTGGCCTTATCACATTTCTATAGAAAAAAGAAACCACTGGCATGTGAATATTTTACAAATAATTTTAAGCTTTTTTAAAGGGTTAATTTTAGTTTGAACTGTACAAGTCTGAAGTTAAGAGTTTATGATGAAATGTGAATAGTTAGCATTAACCAGGTAACTAGCAAAGGAGCAAATTCCTTTTTAAGTATATTAACCAATTTCCAACAAGTATACCTTTTATAGTCTACTATATGTTTTATTTCTAAATAAGGAAGGAATTTTTAAAAATTATACTTATTATAAAAGAAAGAATTACCTGGCAACTTCCTTAAGCACAGGGTTGGAATCAGGGTAAAATAAGTACATCAAATAAAACAGAGAAGTATGTTTCCTAAATTTCATTGTTAGGGCAAACAATAACAGCTGCTATACCACACAGACGTGCTCCTCCGCCTTCATGTGAGAACTCATCTTTTCCTGTCTATGACTTGCAGCATATTTGGAAGTCACCACTATTTTGATAATACTTAGTTTTCTTTAGTATTAGTTACCACTGATAGATGCTCACGAAAGGGAAAGATGACGTATATTTTATGACATACTTAAACATAACCATCTGTATATTCTCAATATTGAAAAATTTTAAATATAATTTGGGATGCATACTGAAATCAATGAATATTTAAAGTTTAACTCAAATAACTTTGGAAAGCCAGAAGAAGAGTAGTAACACTGCATGGTTTTATTACAAGAATATTTCACAAAAATATTTAAGTCATTTGTAAAATTTACTTGACTTTATTAAAATGGAGTATGTTTTATTTGAAAATATTTCATTTATATAATATAATATTTTAAAATTTTACTTATGAAAGTTATTTTTCCACTTGTAAGTAACAGAACTCTACTACTATTTAAAATTTTTATTTCAAGAAATACATTAATAAATTCTAAGTAAATTCATGCATATCCACATATTACTAATCTTTTATTTCTATTTTGCAATATATGCATATAAGATGAAAGCAAATGTGGAATTTACTCTCTTTACAATTTTACATCCTTGTATATTTTAAATTAATTACAGAATTGCAACTGTTTATCTGAACTATCTTAGATGTAAATGAGAGAATCTCACCAAAATGAACATTTAACATTAGATTTAAGACAAATAACAGTTCAAAATAGTGGTAGTTTATATTACAAAAACATATTTTGATCATTTAATATCCAATAAAATATTTACAGTTACACACCTAGTTAATATTTTACCTTCTAGAAAAGCATGTGTAAATACAGAAACATTATTTGCATTGTTATGAAATTTATTTGCATTTACTATTTCTATACATATATCTAGCATTGGTTATTTTATTAAAATTAGCATATTTAATAATATCAGAGTCTTTAAATATTTTATCAACTAAACTTATTTTATCTTAAATCTTTAATTTTAAAGATAATTACACATGAAAACAGTTTATGGAATATCTAAAATATGATATATAACAAAAGTTAGAAAGGGTTGGAATGCACACATACATTCATAGCCTTTATATTGAAGTTCAGAAATTATTCGACATTTCTTTAAGCAATCTTTGGTGGCTGCTTTTGTCCCTGATTCTAATCTAAACATTGTTGGAATATTAAAAAAATATCACCTGGACTTTTTCAATATGATGTATGCATGCCAAGAAAGCAAGAACAATGATAAAAGCTAAAAGAGAGTGTGCATTAGTGAATATTTTTATTGGCAAATACTGAACATTTTATGAAAGTAAAACAAACACAAGTGTTGCTTACTTCTGAAAAGAAATCATTCTCTCTGAATTTCCTTCAGGAAAACATTGTCCCCAAGATGATATAAATCTCTACTGCTATCTTTAGCAAATTAACTTGAAATACTGGCATTGCCAGGAATTTGCATTAAGTTTTCTCTTGTTTACTTTTTCAACATCACCATAAAAAATCTTTAGTGAAACAATTATTCTTAAAACAATCAGGACAATATATCTTTATAAAGGAGAAAATCAATTTAACAACAAAACTAGATTTATCTCTATTGATCGAGAGGTATTCAGTGTAATTTTAGTGAATTATGCCTGGCTTTCGTTTACTAGCTGAAAATTTTCAGTGATGCTAGAAAGGCAGATTGAAAATAAATGCAAAATCTTTTGCATGTTATTTGTCTATTATCTTAATCACTGCCCCTGATCAAGAAAAAGTAATATCTAAGAAATTAAATCATATATTTATTGTCACTTACATCAAACAGTTTTACTGTTGTGTATGACTTAGTTAATAGTACTTACCTAGAAACAGGATGCCAGTTTATTCGACTCACTAGCAAAGAAATTAGGTCTCCATAAATGAATTCAATGTTAAAAAAAATTAATCTGGGGCCTGGGAGATAGCATGGAGGTAAGGCGTTTGCCTTTCATGCAAAAGGTCATCGATTCGAATCCCGGGGGTCCCCCGTGCCTGCCAGGAGCAATTTCTGAGCATGGAGCCAAGAGTAACCCCTGAGCACTGTCGGGTGTGACCCCAAAACCAAAAAAAAAATAAATAAAAAAAATTAAAAAAATTAATCCAACTTCATGTTATAAGAACAGAATTAGAAAGTTTAAGAAGTAGCATGATTATTATTTTTAAATAGGAATAATTTTAAAGATATTATTAACACTTTCAGAACTGAAAGTTCTCAAGCAAGAATTAACAAGAATCATAAAAAATCAGTTTGTACAATAAACTATGTATACCTATGAGAGAAATATAAAAAAGAATGCCCTAAATATATCTTATTTGTTGTTCATTTAAGTACATGAGCAACATGAATGAATTATATTAATCTCTTTTAGCAGTAATAAAAATACCAAGTCAAATGTCTTGATAATATGACCTCACATTTCTTAATATAAAGAATTGTGCATTTCTCTTTCTGTTGAGGTCATTAGAACATTTTATAAATGGACCAGTCTTTCTAAAAAGAATGACTACAAAATTCAAATTCATATAAAAAGTCTAAACAAGAAATATACCAAATCACATATTCAAATCCCATTTCTTTTATAAATCTTAAAGTTCATTATATAAATAAATAATTGCTTTGTATAGAATAAAAATAATGCTAATAAAATAATGCTAACTGAATCAACATATATAGCACTAAACTAATAAACACTAACATATATGACACTAAAATAATAAGCTAAAGTATAATACTAAAATAATATTTTAAAAATGACTAAATCATTTTATTTCTAAATTTTGGATTTAAAAATTCAGGCCAAGTGAGTTGTCATGAATTTTTAATAATCCTTCTATTCATAGTTGTTAAAAATATATGCAATGACTATTATTTATTTTGTTATGTTAGTGATAACTCAGTTGCTATATCTTCCATACTTAACATGGGTTTATTTTGTTCATTCATGAACATTAATATTGATACTAAAAATAGCTATAGTCGGTATCAAAAGCTCTATGATATTGGGAAGATGCTAATATCAAAGCAAACACTATTATGAATTGCATAAAGAAATATTTTGATTTCTATCATCAAAGTTATATTATAATGCAATATGTAACCATCCTTTTAAACCATAAAAGCATTAACTTTCTTAAATAAAATTAGATTAAATATGGTATAGAAAATATTTCTATTAAAAATTAATATTTTAGTCACCTGTTTTGCATTAATATTTTAAAATTGATTCAATAGCTCTGATCAGGTTTTAATTTATATAACTATTTCAAATCTTTAATTGTTTATAAATACTTTAGAAGTTATTATTGTAATGAATTGTAGTGTTCAAACTGTAAAATAAAACTTTTAGTAGTATAAGTTTCAGGTTTTTGTTTGCATGAAATGTGTAACTCTTTTAGTGACTGTTATGTCTTTTCCAAAGGAAATATATAAATAGTTGGGGTTCTGTAGTAACGCATGAACAAATGTAGGTAAACTGGATTACTTCTATACATTGTATGACTTTGCAAAATGGAAAAATCTAGAGCTTTTCATAAAAGAAGTAGTTCTTAAACTGAATTTTAATAAACCAATAAAATAGTGTTATTGTTCAATAGGTAATAATTGCCTTTATATAAACTCAAAAATATTATTTAGAATGATTAATATACAATACTCCATTATGCATCTGGGGGTGTTGATGCATAATTTTTAGTTCTAATGTTATTATGTAATTGAAAGAACATGTTCATTTGCCCTAATAACTACTAAGATGCACTTAATAAAATGAAATGTAATAATACTTGTAATTTAATCTATTCATGGAAGTAATTTTAAAAGTCTACCACTCTCCTTAATGTGGATAACATTCATAATTTATAAAGTGTTGTGATGCAGAATTGACAATGCCATTGTTTTTTACACTTTGAGATGATTCTGCAGCCTTCATATCATCTGCATACCAACCTCAGGATTATCAAGGGCAAACAAAAGATAATTAACACCAGAAACAGGCAAAGGCAGGAGCTACTAACTGAGGCTTCTCATTTAATGCAAGGATTCTGAAAACCAGAAAATGAAATAAGTAAAAAAAAAAATAGCTTGCCTCTGAAAAAAATATTTTAATGTTCTATTCTTTATTCCCCCTCTACACACATCCTGTTTGTAGAGGTAAGTTATTTGACAATACGGTTTCAAGATAGGGTAGTCTTCATCTCTAACAGTCATAAAAAAGTCATTTTATAAAAATTAAATTCCAAGTTACATATTTTATCCTTTTTATTTTAATATGAGATCTAACAATGAATGGTTACATGGTTTATAAGAATAGAGAGCATATGATAGTCACCATAATATTTATCATATTTTCACATTTACTAACTTACATAAAATAAAAGAAAATTATTTTTATTGTCAACTGGACTATTTTCATCTTTTTTGCAGTTTATATAATATGATAAACAGATAGTATAATATGTTTAGCAATGGTTTTATTTCATCAAAATCTTATATTTATCCATATGAAATTATATTAGTCATAGGATATGCTATGTTAACCTTGATTATATCATCATTTGACTGCTTGAGTGAAATTGTTTTTATCCTTTCAACTAAAAGTACTTTAATTTTTTATAAGTTAACACTGTTAGTGTGATTTACACATATCTAGCTAAATCCATTTTGCAATACAACAATTAAAAACTCATTGTCACTAAAACTAAACTTCCTAAATTTTTAAATGATTTAAAATTTGTTTGAAATACAGAAAGTGACAGCTCATAACAAATTCATATGTTAAATACTTTTTTAAAATGTTAGATTTCTCTGCTAAGGTGTCATATTATTAACAATTTTATTTTATTTTATTTTGTGTGTGTGTGTGTGTGTGTGTGTGTGTGTGGTTTTTGGGTTACACCCGGCAGTGCTCAGGGGTTACTCCTGGCTCCATGCTCAGAAATTGCTCCTGACAGGCACGGGGGACCATATGGGGCACCGGGATTCGAACCGATGACCTTTTGCATGAAAGGCAAACACCTTACCTCCATGCTATCTTCCAGACCCCTTATTAGCAATTTTAATGGAAGTGGACAGGTTAATGACAATCCTCAGAGGTTATAATGATAAGACAATCATGATGAAACATGGCTTTTTAATCATTTGTATTTTATATATTGCATGGATATAATCACAGTTTAAATATGGAAATGATCATGTACTATAGAGGTGATAGTTCATTCTTCAAACACCAACACTAAATAGCTGTTCCAGTAAATCTCTCAATTAGCAACACAATTTAATATTTCTCTGTTATTTATTTATTTATTTTGGGTTTTGGGTCGCAACCAGCAGCACTCAGGGGTTACTCCTGACTCTAGGGTCAGAAATCACTCCTGGCAGGCTCAGGGACCATCTGGGGTGTCGGGATTTGAACCACTGTCCTTCTGTATGCAAGGCAAATGCTTTATCTCCATGTTATCTCTCCGGCCCCTCTTTGTACTAAATTTTATCTTCTTAAGTGTTAATTTATCTTTTTACTATTAATACTAAATTATTAAAGTGTCAAAAGAATGTATGTATTTAAGCTATTTTTGTTACATTTTAATTTATTTCTGTCTTATATGGTACCTGGATTAATTGTGGTATAAGACTACTTTTTTATAATATCACACCATTATTTATCTTTATAAAAAACTAGAAAAAGAAAATAAATCATTCTTGTTTAACATGATTGTTAAAGGAGCCAATTAAGGGCAGAAGATATAGATCCAGGGCAGAGCATAAGCTTTACTTGTGAGAGATCCTGACTTGAATGCCCAGAAGAGCTACATAAGCAGCCATTTTTTTTAGCAAGTCTCTGCAACTCCTTGTAATTACATATTTCTTCTATCCCTTTGCCTGCTCTTTCTTTATGCTCAAACCTTTGTCTTATCTTGTATTTAACACATCTTGTCTTACATTTAGCAAATCTCACAGCCCTAGGGTGATCTTCCAACACAGGAATTATTGCTGAGTATAGAGCCAGGGATAGAAAAACAAAACAAAACAAAAGTCAAATAAATATGTATAACAACCTTTGTCTTTTCCTTCTACTTTACCAAGTTTAACCAAAATCTAGTGGTCATTTTCGATGTCTCTTTATTCTTATTTAACCTGTTGAAAGCCCTGCCATTTCTATTTATAAAGATCCTTGTAATGTTTTCTCTTCATTTTGAATGTATCTTTTTATGAAAGCCATCACAATTCTGTATTTATTTATAATAATTAATTTGGTTTTCCAATTTCAAAACCAATCAACCCTTTAAATCAGGTATCCGAAAACTTTTCAGATCTTAGTGACCAGGGGACAAGGAGCGGTGGTGCAGCGGTAGGAAGTTTGCCTTGCATGTGACTGACCTAGAACGAACCAAGGTTCTATCCAATGGAGTCCCATTTGGTTCCCCAAGACAGGGGCGATTTCTGAGCGCCTAGTCAGGAGTAACCCCTGAGAATCACCGGTGTGGCCTCAAAACAAAACAAAAACAAAAATCTTAGTGACCAGAGGTAAACTATTTGTGCTTATGCATCCCTAAAGTCTCTCTTGGAACCACTCAAGTCTGCAGCTGTAGTAATCAAGCAATGATTTTCAACTAGTAACAAGAGCTTACTAAACCTTCTGACAGTGACTTATAGGACCTCATAATTTTCCCAATTTTTCTTATTGTTATGCTCTTTTTTCTTTTTTCTTTTTTTTAAAAAGTAATTTCACTCCTTCATACCTGGAAATAAATGTATTATGATCAACATGTCAATTATACATATTCTATAAATAAAGTAAAATAAATAAAGCAATAATCTACACAAGTAACCAGTTAGATATAGCTGTTTAAAGAAAACTTTAGTTACAAAAACAAGTAGCAGATGGAATTTTCAAGTGGGCTATAGTTTTATGACTGCTCTTTCAAATTTTCCCACAGAGAAAATTTTATTTATATCCTATTGCTAAGTTGTTTATTCATTGCTTTATGTTGGCTGGGATAAGGCAGTGGAAACAGCACTTTAGTATGACCTACTATATATAATATATATACACACATATATATATAATGTATTTCTTCTAATTTTCATTGCCACCACAACCCTGAACTCATACTGTGTGTTTTGCCATTTTCACAACGTTGTAGTTGCCCATATTATAATTTTTATATTATAATGCCTTATCTTTGTATGTTTACACAGCAAACTATGTTCATTATGTGGTATAAGAATATATTTTATTCTTTTGTTGCTACTTTCAATACATAAAGACAAGGTCTGTCTGCAAATAGTTTGTTGAGTAACTAAATAAAAACATACACTATACACACACATATATATGTAGTTGAGCAATGAACATACCATCAAATAAACACATTTTTTCTCTCCCATTAATATAGTATGAACCTATTTTTAATCACAAAGGCAATATATTCAAAATTGAGGATAATGGAAGAAGACAACAATATTTTCAATTTAACCTGTTTAGATTTTGTGGTACTTCCCTTCCAAATAAATACTGTGATATAATTATAAATATAATTACATCTTTATATTCTGTCACACACTTACAATGTGAGTTTTATAGATTTTCAAAAACCTAATAAGAAAATATAAATGTAATTTCAAAATAGTGCCTTGTTTGACCTTCCTTTGAAGACAAAGATGTTATTTCTGGATATTTAGTGTCATAGATCATCCACTAATTATAAAACTAAGTCATAGAATTATAGACATAAGAAAATTATTAAGCTACATTATTTGGAATTATATAGTATTTCCTTTGCATTATACTTGATAACATTAGCTAATAATTTATGGATTAATATCTCTGACATGAAATTCTCATATATTTCCTCATAAAGAATTATATAATTATGTATAATATGCTAATTTATCAGAAATTTCTCTTCACAGGAGAATTCAGAATTGTTCATTAATATACAAATGTATTATTGATACGCTACATAATTTTTGAGTATATAATTAGTAATGTATATGTTTACTTAAAACATATTTTTATCCATAATACATTCAATGACTTGTATACTTAGTTATAGAGCTTAAGCAAATTGATTCCTATTGGTGATTTGAACAGTTTAAGAAAAAAAATCATTAATTTCATTGCTTGACTATATATATATATGACTAAAAATTTGATATCTTTTTAAATTTTGTACTAATAAACTATATCAAAGCACATAATAAAGCACATACTCATTTAATTATTTGTACTAAAATGACTTGTAATTGTCTTGATTGAACTGGATGGAAAAATTAATTAATTCTATAGTCTTCCTTTTGTTTTTGATCACACCCGGTGATGCTCAGGAGTTATTCTTGGCTATGTGCTCAGAAGTTGCTCCTGGCTTGGGGGACTGTATGAGATGCCAGGAGATCGAACCGTGGTCTGTCCTAGGCTAGAGCAGGCAAGAGAGACTTCAGTTGATGACAATAAATCACTAGAATTGTGGAATAAAGAAATTAAAAGTTATGCTATTCACATATATCAGATAGGATAGAGTAGTTTTTTAACTTAATTTATATAGCAATTAAAAGTGATAACAGGTATATTATAAGTATTCTAAAACAATAAATCATCATTTAAATGATAGAAATATTATCATTTAATACTATAAAACGTTTTTATTCATGCAACTTAATGAATATATTTATCTAAATTTAAATTTTTTCCCTATATTAAGAAATCGAAGAACATGAATCTATTAACATGATCTATTTTCTCAAAATCAAGACTTTTGTCCGAATTAATAATTTTACTTTACCTTTTCTGGTGCTTTATATTAGCATATACTTAGCATAATTATTAATTGAATTGTATATTTCCATAAATTAGGTTGATCAGGAATCACTATTTCTATTACAGACATGGGAAACTGGGTATTTGTAGACTACTTCAGAATGCAGTCATAGAATGAGTCAACATTATTAGGTTCTACATTTTTCTAAATCTGTATCTGTTTATCTTTTAATTTCATGTACAATGTCTTTGGTATCAGACAACCTACACTTAAAGATCTATGTCAGCACCTTGTTTTAAATCTGATGCAACTTTCAGGAAAAATACCAGAGTTTCTTTAATGAATGAACTTAGAAAATTCCTCTAAAAGCAAGAACTTTCTGTTTGGGTAGAAGCCACTTCTGTTTAATGTTATTTTTACAAATAGCATTTTGCAAATAGCAAATGAAACTATTTGAAGCTGAACAGAAATTCTGAATAACTGCATTTGTAAATAAAGAAAACAAATATTATTTCAAAATTTACTATACATAAATGTCAAAATGATGAGAAACTAGGCTTACTTTTATCATCCAATTTCTTTAAAATATTAATAAATTCAAATCACTATATATATATCAAAAAAGCTGAGGTAAATTAGTTAACTACTGAAATCAATCATTATAGTGTTATAGAATTAAAATACAAATTTATGTCATAGTCCAATTTTCTTTTTGATTCTTTTCTATTTTCCCCTTAGAAATTTTTTCTAACATCCCTAATTATTCCCACTGTACTGATATTTTTAAAAATTACTCTTTCTCATTGTTCATATTTTTAACTATCAATAAATTATCATTGCTACCATTATGATTTTTTAAAATTTTCCTTAGTTGGCCTTTTCAAATTGGAATATCTAAAATTAAACATTCTATTTAGAGAACCTTTTATTGTAAACTATTTCATCTCTTTATAATATTAATCACAAAATTATTTACCTTTTTTAGGATTTTTTACTTTTATTCATGTCTGCCTTAGAATGCACTTGAAGTAGTTTAAATACCATAGATTAAGTATAAGCTAATGATTACATATTAATTCTCTGATATAAATTGTACAGCATACTGGCATTCATAGAGTGAATATTCATATGACAAATAATGGGAAGGGTGTCTAAGAAAGTTATGTAACACCTAAAATTTCTGAAATGTGTATTAATGAATTGATACACAAAGGATTGTATAATAATTTAGGTCTTTGAACATTTCACTTAAAATCATGTCTTACTGAAATATTTGCAAAAAGACCTATTGCTATAGACCAACTGTCTATATGTTAAGGAAACATACACATTATACTTAATTTTTTGTTTCTTTGAGCCATATCTGGGGTACTTGGGGGTTACTCAGAGCTTTGTACTCAGGAATTACTCTTGGCAGGTTTAGTAGATCCTATGGGATGCTGGGTATCAAACCGGGCAGATCACATGCAAGGCAAGCACTCTACCTGCTGTACTATCATCACTCTTCTGAAGAACATATCCATTTTAAAAGAATTGAAACTTAGCACTTTCTTGTGTATATGAGTGCATATATATTGTATGCAGTCGTTTGCTTTTCAAGAAGTAGAAAGGAAAATAGCGACCTAACTGAATAATGTTGCAAATAGGAACATAAATATATGCAGTTTCTTACTAGTAATATAGCAAAAAATACTTCTAGATATCTTTTTATAAAAATTGTACAAATACATATTTTTTTTACTTTGCCACTATAATGAATGCTACTTCAAGTTTCAAGAAGCAAAAGATCGGGGCCAGAAAGATAGCATGGAGGTAAGGGCGTTTGTCTTGCATGCAGAAGGACGGTGGTTTGAATCCCTGCATCCCATGTGGTCCCCTGAGCCTGCCAGCAGCGATTTCTGAGCGTGGAGCCAGGAGTAACCCCTGAGCACTCACATGTGTAACCCCAAAATAAAAAAAAAAGAAGTAAAAGATTGGCATATTATTAAAGATTTGTAAAATGTTGAGAGTTGGAGAGAATTTAGCTAAAAAGGAGAGAATGGATGACCAATGGAAATGTTTCCTTTCCACATAATTTTTTTAGACAACTTGACATTTTGTCAGGGTTTTGTCTTGAAACACCACCCTCCTTATTGATAGCATTTTTTGAAAACAGTCATTTAAAAAAATATAAATTGGGAAAAAATTTCTTATATGATTATATACTATAGAGTCCCATGGAGCTTTTTTTTTAAGACCATTAACCAATTAACAAAACAGAAAATATAGTATACTTTTTTAAATTAACTGCGGTTCACATATGATTGTAAATCTATTATAAGAAGGTAAAGTGAGCCCCATGAACTAGAAATCCTATTTAGTTAATTCAGTTAGTGTCAAATGTGTCTGTAGTTGTATTAACTAACATGAAAATAGATTCTGAATATGAAATCAAATGAATAAGGAAATAGAAAGCATACCTCATAAAGAAAACATTTTATGAGAATAGTGATTCTTATAAGAATAAGAATTAATACATTCAAGTGTCATTAACTAATTAAGCACTGTGGTATGTAATTTATTTGTATTAACTGACTTAATTATCACAACCTAATTATTATCACTTTTATTTTGTAGATGAAGAAGCTGAGACATAAAGAGGTTAAGTAAGGTTCTACTGTCTGACCTCTTCTCATAATTGGAAGAGTTGGTCCTTGAACCCAGGCAGCCTGCTTTAATTACTCCAGTGATTTTCAAATTTGAGAGTGAGTCAGAATGCACTAAGAGTTCAGAACACATTCTTGGCTCTTCTCTAAGCTGAGTTCCTGATCCGGTGTATAAAGAAAAAACCAAAAGGTATTTCTAACAAGTCTCTAGGTAGTTCTGATAACTTGTGTCTAGGGATCCTATTTAAAGAGCCACTGCACTGTACTATACTACTCCTTAGGAATAATTCTTGACAAGCCAATGGCATGCAATTTTAGATTCTGTGAAATTTTGATTTAAGGTATTTAAATATTTACCATAATCAAAGCAAATAATTTACTTCTCTCTAGCAATGGTAGTCACAAGTTAACCATTAGGGAAGACAAGCAAAAACAATTTATTAATTCAATAATTATTTAATTCCCAATCATAGGTTAAAATATTTAAATATAATGATGGACAATTTATTTAACTTGCTCAAAGATGAGTTTAGCAGTGTAATGTAAAGAACTATAGATGGAAAGGGTCATGAAAAGTTTTACAGAGGAAAAGTGTTGTCATGTCTAAAGTATAGATTAGAATTAGGAGGACTGGTATATGTTCAAGTAAACGGCATCTACCTATCATGGAAATAAGAAAGAGAATGTTGATTACTAAAGTTATTAAATAGCTGGCTGGCTACGGCTCAGGGTTGGAACAAATTGTAGAGAATGAATAAAATAAGATTAACATGATGATGTCAGCATTTATTAAAGCATCATGACTAGCTAGATAATTGGATGAAAAGTGACTGAGATATTTAAAGCAAGATCAGTGGTGCTTTCTAGGAAGACAAAACTGACAAGCACAGTTAGTGTTCATACAGAAGTTGTTTGAAGGACAATTAAAAGCAAGGAAGCCAGTCCAGACAAGAAACTTTGTGGAGGTGATCTAAGAATTGCTATATGATTGAAGAGTGGATCAGATAAATTAATCACACATGTAATGGTATTGTTTTAATGCTGTTATAATTTTTCAAAATATTTGATTTAATTAGCCCTCAAAGAAGCTTTAGATCATGGCTTTTTTTTTTATTATGCAGATGAAGAAGCTGTTGGAGTCGCAGAAACAGCCAGATCATTTACTCAGGGATATATTGTTCCTCAATATAGAGTCATATTGGGACTAGAGAGATAGTACAGGGGCAGGGCACTTGCTTTGCATGTGGCTGACTGAGTTCCATCCCAGGCTTCCCACATGGATGTAATCCCTGGAGCACTGCCAGGAGTATCTTCACACTGCCAGATCTGACTCAAAAAGAAAACAAAGAGGTAGAGCCAGGATATATCTATCCTGCCTTCATTACCGGTAATGAAGACTTGAATAAGACTTGGTGTGGGATTTAAGGAAAAGGGATGTTTAGAGAACTCCACATATCTTGCATCTATTTGGTATTGGGCCAGTAAATATGTGAACTATATTAGTGAATGTAAGAGTAGCCAACTAATGCATATAAGTGATGACACAAAGGAATTATGAGACCGAATAATCATTTCATCAGATTTTCTTTAGTATCATTCTTCAGAATGAAATAAACCCAGTGCCCAGCAGGAAATGTGAGCAGTTAAGACAGACACTTCCTCTATACTCTCAGCCTGCTGGCTCAGCAGATTTTTTCCTCTGGCTCGACACTCTAAGTTTACAGTTCTGAAAACAGCAACTAGGTTAATGCTGAGACTCTAAACCTTCTTTCAAATTTTGTTCAGTCAACATTTACCAAGGGTCTGGCATTTATTAGGCATCCTGTTAGGTATAGAAATGAATAGACTCCTGACTTGGGATAGTCAACTATCTATGCATGCATTTCACTATAATGTGGTGCTGTGGTAAGCAGATAGACAAGGTGCCAGGGAAAATTAGCAAAGTCAGGATCTTACACAAGTTTTTTAAGTATAATCAGCCATAATGCCTTTCATCTTTCCCTGACATGACTACAGATTGAATCACCTTTCACAACAAAGAAACAAAGAAGACTAAAATAAAACAAGTAAAAAATCCAGAAAAAAAATGAAATGAAGAATTCTACAGTTTTATCCCTCTAGTCTAACAGTAATACTTGGAGTCACAAGCTTTTCTCTAGATGTTGAAATAGAACAATGTAATGGAAATGATAATAAAGTATGTCTCAAATAGTCTGTTTATTAAAATATGCTTATTTATTAAAATATGCTTCATCTTGGAATATAAGATAAAGATGCAATTTTTTAGATGTAGTTGTTATGCCATCTGAAATGAAAATTTTTCCATTTTTCAGACCTGCCTAACCAAGAAGCCTGGTAGGGGAGACACAAAACAGATAAAGTAATGAACTTTGAACTTGCTTTTAACTACCCAGTTTCCATGGATTAAAAGTCTAAAGGGAATTTTTAGCTGTACAGTGGAAAAGATAGGCTGAATTTCTTTCAGGCAACAATATCTAAAAGAAAAAAATTGCATATATTTAATAACAGGTATCTTATGTAATCATAGAAAGAGAAATTTTACATGTTTATTGGTGTTTCTAACGGATGCTGGCTTTTTATGGATTTTACAATGACCAAAAAATGATAGGCTCATTGAAGATATCAAACTTTTCTCAACCATTTTCTCTTCGTTATTATTAACAGGTGGAAATACTTTGAACTTTCACTCTTTTAAATATATTCTGATATTACAAGTCCTAGCAGTTTAGAGAATTAGACAGATCACGGAGAGAAAAGAATTAAAATAAAAGTAAAGACTCTTCATAGAATAAAAATTATTCCTAACGTTTCATTGAATCTAATTTTATTATTTCAACAAGATTGTACAGGTTTTGCACTTTTAAAGACTTAATTACTTAGACGTTAACTCCTTGATGCTGGAATATACTTAGGAAGTAAAATGTAATCTGACTCATTTTCTGAGCATTGTTACATTTTAATAGGCTTCATGAAAATAACCCTGCCGTGTCCTTTATTACATATTTATATACAATAGGAAAAATAACTTTAGCTTTAAATTTAAACACAAAATTTCAAATATAAAGAGAATGCGAAACCATGACCAATATTGTGTGGAAACATAATAACTGAGGTATAAACGGGTATTTTATGACATTCCCGTGACATATATTCTTAAATGAATGAAGTTAATAGTAAAGAATAAGGAGAAAAACACATCTAAGTTTAAACTTTGGTGACAGTGACTGTTATTGCAGACTCAGTAAATACGGTTACCTTTTCTATTTGAAACTTTCAAAGAATAAAAATAAAACAAATGTGCCCCTGTTGACATCTCAGTAAAACATGGAGTATCTGGTCTCTATATTTCCCTGGGGTGCAGAAATAATAGATAGAAAATTAACCCTTTCTGCCCAAGGAATGCAATTTTACAGTTCCAGAGTGTTCTCATTTGCAAACATCTCTCGCTGTGAATTCGGAAGGGCATCGAATTTAGGTCTTTAGATTTACAAGAGTATACAAGGGCAAAAATCTGTGGGTGGAGCGTCCCTAGGTGAAGCACTTTGTAGGGTCAAAACCCTCCCCGCAGCTTTTCTCTCCTTAAAACTCTCCAGGAGAGGAATCGCCTTCAGGCCCCAGGTTTGCACAACTCAAATCCTCGGAGACTGCTCCCCCCATCTTTCCTTTCACCCCCCGTCCACCCTCCTACCCCATAGAATCCCGCCCTGTCCCTGGCCTTCTCCCCGCCTCTTTCCTGTCCCACCGCAATGGGACATCCCGTTCCCGCCATCCAGGACGTCTCCGCCTCGGTCCCGGGAAGTGAATTTAGCTCAGGACGCTCGAGCTGTTAGCTGTTCCCGGGAATGTCCCTCCAAGACGATCGGGACACCCTATTCTTCCTGTTTTCCGACCCCCTTGGAAGCGAGCAAGTTTCGGAACCAACACCGACCAGCGGGCGGGCCCCCTAATTTTTCAGGCCCCAGAAACTCTACTCCAGGCTTGCAAAAACCTCCGTGCACTCCTGGTTCCACGTCTGGGCGGCTTGCTCTAGTTTTTGAGGGTACGCTGACCCCAGCATAGTCCCGTAATAAATTAGTTAATTGGTCTTTTAAAAGATTTGCTAACACGCAAACCTCTCTCTCTCTCTCTCTCTCTCTCTCTCTCTCTCTCTCTCTCTCTCTCTCTCTCTCTCTCTCTCTCTCTC
>PVKC010008591.1:0-27938 GCA_004027635.1 Crocidura indochinensis
TTGGTTATGATATAGGCCACACACATGTGGTGGTTAGGGTATGAATAAAGCTGTTACTTCCTGAAGCCTGCCTGTGAGTGAGATTTCTACCTGTCGCTTTCCTGGACCCCAGACCCATCGATTAATGGAGGATGGAGCCACGTGGCCTGGGAGAGCAGACAGAGGCCTCCATCTCCATCCATCTCCATCCAGCTTCATCATTATTTAAGACAACAGTAACGGCCATAATTCAATGCCACTATGTAACTGAAATCCACCTATGAAAGACTTGTAATTTACATTAGTCTCAATAAAAAAATTAAAATTAAAAAGTATACCCCCCTTGGGCCTGGAAAGATAGCATGGAGGTAATGTGCTTGCCTTGCATGCAGAAGGACAGTGCTTTGAGTCCCAGTCCCCCGAGCCGGCTTGGTGTGATTTCTGAGTGTACAGTCAGGAGTAACCCCTGAGCTCTGCCAGGTGTGACTCAAACATCAAAATAAAAAATGTCTACACCTCTTTACAAGTGCATCCTTCCCACCACTAATGTCCCCACATATCTGTCCTTTCCCAATCTCTGCCTGGCTTCATGGCAGGCATTCTATTTCTATCACTCACTACCATAGTCATGATAGTTGTTGGTGTACTTATTTCCCTAACTGCACTCACAAATCTTTGTGGTAAGCTTTATATCATGGACTTATCCTTTCAAACCTTATCTCTATTGTCTCTAGGTATTATTATGTTACTATCTTTTATTTGCTTAAATTCTACAGGTAAGTGAGACCATTCTGTGTCCATCTCTCCCACTCTTACTCATTTCACTCAGCATAATAGTAATAATAATTATATGTCTATCCATGTGTAGGAACATTTTATTTAAGACTTCATTTTTTCTAATGGATAAATAGTATTCCATTGTGTATATGTACCACTATTTCTTTAGCCACTCATTTGTTGTTGGGCATCTGGGTTGTTCTTAGAGTCAAACCCCAGCATCAACAATAATACAGTGGGTAAGGAACTTGTATTACAGAAGACCTACTAGTTTTAATACCTGACTTCCATATGCTGTCTTGAGCCCAGAAGAACTCAAAACAAAGCAGCATTGTTCCAGGAACAGATCTTCCTGTTTTTTTTTTTTGTGTTGGAGATCATTTCTTCTACTACAAGATACTAAGGAATATCCCCTGTAAATAGCCCTCTGGTTTTAAAGTCACTTATCTAAACTGAATAAGAAATCTAGAGTCAGGAGCCCTTTCAAATAATTTACAGTCAGTTAACTTTTTCATTGGATGAACAGCATCTCTTTTCTTCTAAATAAGCCTTCTTTTGTACATAAAATTGAAAGTAACCATATAGTCAAATCTCATGAAAGGACTGGTCATTGACCTGATCTACCAAAGGCTTTATCTTTATCAGTATTATTGTATCTGTTTTATAATTGCACATTTTCTTCCCCCATACTTAGAAGAGCAGAATATTAAACCCAAAGATTGTTTAATATTCTACTTGCTCCTAGATATTAGATTTTTTGCTGCTTTGGTACCTCCATGATTAAAAATGCATTAAGACTTCAAATCATACTCAATAGATAAATTCTAATGTTCATTTTAAGTATGGAATGAAGATAAGGATGCCCATCACCTTTTTTTTAATTTTGTATTGATCATCCCATTCAGTGTAAGTAGACCCCCAAAATGAAGGATAACAGGAATAGACATAGGGTAAGTGGAGTATATGCAAATATATTGCATATGATTTATACATTTCACTGTCTTCTCTGTTTCATTGCCTTCATGATTCCTACTGTGTCCCTACCAATTTCAACAGATTTCTTCCCTTGAGGCCCATAATGTCCTTTCAGGAGGACACAGTTCTGTGTAGTTATCTCTTAGAAAATCTTTCCCACAGCTATATCTAGAACCCCATGCTCGAAACATGAAAAGTGGTGCCACACTCTAGTATTCAGAAACATTGGATAATCTGAGTTCTTGCCAAAGAAAAGAGGTTCGAAAACTAAGCAATTTACTGTCTGATGCAAGAACTACAAAAAATCATTCTGATATGCTTTTTTATGTTACTTGTGAACAGAACTAAAATTTATACTCTCAGAAATAAAAAGTTTTAGAAAGATTTTGTTTGAGTTCTTTTTCTATAGAATAGTAAATAACATCCTAGTTACTCTGATGTCCAAGAGTTTATGTTCTGCGAAATTAGGCAGAACACAATGTAACTCTCAGAAGAAATATCAGATTCACACATATTCTGCTCCCATAAGGAGATAATTTTTGTCTAGAGATCTTATTCTCAATGCCATCTCCCCTCTAGAACCATTCACAGGGAAGAAAATCTACAGCCAATTCATTCCTGATTATTTGTTAATATATGAGATATCCTTGAAACATCTCCAGTGTGCCCAGATCATGATTATGCTATTGATATTATACTTTCCTGTGGAAAGAGATAACAGATAAATAAATAACCACATTGAATGATTCAGATCCAAAAAAGAAAAAGAACAGTAAAGGGACTCACATTGTCCTGCAGTGTTTCCCAAAATGGGAGAAACTGTCAAAGGAGCTAGTTTCCTTCTTGGTTGCAATTAGAACCACTAAGATAGTTGCCTTGGGTGTGATTGGGATCTCTTTCTGTTTGCTGAGGAGAATATGTTACAATAGTCTTACTTTCACTGCATATAGCCAGCCCATTTGATCAGTATTTGGTATATCTAAGAGAGCCCTCTCTGATCCATTGGTTGTTAAATAAAAAGCTGCTTGATTTCAAGGTCTTTAAATTATTTGTCTGTTTGTATTTCATTTCTATTTTCAGTGCCTCATGATATATAGACATATATATGTATGTATATATATTAAGTCACTTTCTTTTTGTTTCTTTCTTCAAAGCCAATATATTCTTGCTGAGTTTTATCTTGGTTGACCTATCAAGAGGTGACAGGCAGTGTTAAAATCTTCCAATATTATTGTGTTGCTGTTGATATCTTTCATCAAGTAAATTATCGACGGTTTTAAGTAGTTTTCTGGCCCCAATTTTGGTGCATATATGTTCAGAAGTGTGATTTCTTCTTGCTGTGCATATCACTTGATTATTAATAACTTTCAACTCTGTCTCTTATAAATTTTTAAAGGCTTAAATCTGTGTGTCTGATACTAGTATGGACACCCCAGCCCTTTTAAGGAAGTTGTTTGTTTGAAGGATCATCCTTCAACTTTGACTTAGATATGTGTTGTTTTTCTTGCAGCAGCAATAAGCTGGATTCTATTATTTATATTTTGCCACTCTGTTGATCAGAATTGTTGCACTTAGTCCATTGATATTGAGAGTATTATTGTCATGGGATGTGTCGTTTTTTTGTAGGAGTTTGTCAAGTTGTTGGGCATGCTTCGCCTTAAGGAAGACCCTTAAGTTACTTTTTTACATGGTTTGAGTCTCTGCATTTTTTGAGCTGTTGTTTATCCATGAAGCTCAGTATACTTCCTTTAAATCTTAATTAAATTCTGACTATGTGAAATAATCTTGGTTAGGCATTTCTTTGGCAGATGGGAGTCATTAGACACTGGAACCTGTTATCTTGGCATTTTTTTTGAGGGAATACGATGCAGATTTAAATCTTTGGTATGAGTAAATTATTGAATCAGTGAGTAATGATAATATTCTGTTTACACTGAGCAAAGGGCAGCATGTCTGGATATTGTCTGGCCAGCTTAATTACAGTCACAGATTTTAGTCACAGGTTTTAAGGCTCCTATTGAGCAAGGGTTTACTTTCTAATAATAACCTCAAGGTAAATCAGAGATGCGTCTTTACTCATGATTGAAAGTAAACAGAGTCTGTCCTATAAATACCTCCTAGATCAATGTCCTGCACTAGTAGTAGCTTCTTGAAACACTCCATGCTTCTATGAATTGGTAGGTATTATATTCTTTCCTTAGCTGGGATATCAGGTGCTCCAAGCTGTCAATATGGTAGATAATCCCTGAGAAGGTGGTGGGATACCATGCACTTTTTCCAGAGCTCAATTCTATGTTAACAGTTCTTTGACTTAAGGAGACAAACTCTCATAGTGCTAATGGACACAATGTTATGGTACAGTGATGGCAAATGGGTAGGCACTAAGATAGTGTAACTCTGTAAAGGATTTAAGGCATTTAACTTGAGGTAATAAAAGCCTAAGCACAGACACCTTCACTGGTGATCTTGAATGAATGGTACTCACTAATTTATGCTCCTAGCACACAATGGGAGAACATAGGAAGCCATAGAAGTGAGGCTAGAGATGGTTTTAGGCTTTAGGTGATAGCATACATATTTTTATCTTTCACACTTCATAAAGTAAAAAATGAACCAGGGATTAAATACAGGGTAGAGAGAACAAAAATCATAGGCAAAAATATGGAGTTATCACTTGTCTAAATTTTGGATGTTGACGAAGATGGTGAGGTAGAAAGTGTCAGGAGGAGCTGTCTTAGACATTCCTTCTTTCTGCAGGCTAAGGTGAAATTTTGAAGATGACTAAGCTCGAAGACTACCTGGAAGGAATCGTCAATATCTTCCACCGGTATTCAGTCCAAGTGGGGCATGCTAACACACTCAGCAAGGACGAGCTGGGTCAGCTGATCACACAGGAAATGTCCAACATCCTCAAGGTAAGTAATACTCCTTTCATCTCAGTTTTGTGAGCCTCCCTGCCTTGAGAGTTTTAGGACCTGAATGTGATGCTGGGGAAGGGTGGATTCTTATTAGAGCTCCTACCTGGAGGAAAGGGAATCTCTATCTTATTGACTCACTTTGTCTCTTCATCACTCACAAATGTACTCCCTGGACTAAGTTTCTTATCTATAATTATGATAGTGGAGAGGTTGGTTAGTGAATTGTAGCCTTCTCTCCAAGCCTGTTTATATGTGACCTCTAGACTAAGTTGGCTCATGTTGCTGGCTACTTCCTTCTTTTGTTGAAGTCTCCAGAACATGTTTGTTAATAGGTGAAAAACCTCTGAACAGAACTCTGAGGAACTAAAGTCATAAAGAATGTGGGAAGGAGTTTCACTGCACCATCTATGTTCTTTCCTTTCAGCAATTCCAAGATCGAAGTTCTATTGACAAAATATTCCAAGAACTGGATACAGACAGAAATGGAGAGATCAGCTTTGATGAATTTGTAAAACTGCTGGCCAAGGTGCTAGTGAAAGTCCATAACAATAAACACAGACCATATTAATTTTTGTTGGGCATTTATGAGCAATATACCCAAGATGTTTCTTTCTTCTCAGCCAAGCCCATGCTGGCTCTAGGAAATCAAAATTTAATAAACATCTATTCTTGAAAATTTCTTAATGTCTCTGTGCCCACTGTGTGTCTGCACCATTTATTCCAAAACAAGACCATACTTCATCCATATCTACTGACCTAACTAGATTCATTTAGATTCATGACAGTAACAATTTAGTAAATGTTAGCATTTTGTTTTTACTCATTCAACAAATATTCAATGAATGTTTTTGAATCAGTAATGAATTACATAAAGCTCATTTCCTCTTGAGGATCTGAAAAAGCTAGAAGGTAGGATGCAATAAAGGAATGAAAGTACATAGGCAGGCACATGAAAATTAGTGACATGTAATAAGGATTAAAAATTTATCTCTGGGGCTGGAATAATGCAGTGGTAAGACATTTGACTTTCATGCATCTGACCTAGGACAGCTTGCAGTTTGATTATCCTGGCATCCCATATGTTACCTCAAGCAGAACAATTTCGAGCACATAGAGAGGAGTAACCCCTGACCATCTCCGGGTGTGGCCCAAAAATCTAAAATTAAAAAAAATACATCTATAGAATTGATCTTACAATTGAGGTATTTGGAACAGTAGAGGAGCAAAATGGACTCTGTAGTAGGTGGTGTTGTATTACAATGATGTTTCCAAGAAACAAGGGGTAACAATATTATAAATTCAAGTACCTAAATGGAAACAAATTTTAAATATTAATAGACATGGTAGTGTGTTAGATAATTACAATGACATGAAGAAAATTAGGTAGGGGAAGTAGGAGTAAAAATGTATGCTGTTATTGACAGGATAATCAAAGGAAAACTTGAACAAAGATTCAAAAGAAATTTAGAAGTACAGAGTGTACTAATATGGGAATCAAGAGCTCTGGCAGAGAAAAATTAAAGCCTAAGGTTGGCACATACTTCACTATTCAAAGCCCATCAAGGGGCATGTACAGATGATAAAAGGCATGTACAGATAATACAGTGAACAAAGACTCATCGAGCCAATGACTTTGGATGAAGATCTTCAATCTGGTGAGGACCCACTGTCACTATTAAGTTTTGAGAAAGGAAGTGAGATGATTTCATTTTATCTTAAAGGAGACTTTCTCTGTCAATTTTAGAAGAGATTGAAGAAAATGTTTGAATTAGAATTCTGTGCTGAGGCCTTTTGGAGAATATCCATATATAACTCCTTGGCAAAAGCCACTTAGGATTCTCTCCCCTCTTGAGAAGCTTGCATTATCTCTGGAAACCCATTATACTCATTCTTGCTTTCTACTCTTTTACTTTCTAAATAAAAATATTTTTCTTACTAAGAGAAAGTGGAGGGAATCTGGCAAATTATGACAAGGAATCATTCCCCATATTTGAGCTCGGCAATGTGGAGCACACATGAGAGTTTTTTACTTACTTGTAGTCATGTGAAAATAAGTAGGAAGTGTTATTTTAACATACCAGCATTTCATTAGCTCAGCCATCTAATATTTATTTTTTCAATAATACATAACTGATTTTTGACTTTTTTATTTTTATAAATCTTTGAAATGCAAACTTGTGGTAGAAGTTTGAAACAAAGACAATGTGACAGATTTCCAAACTCAGGAATTAATTAATCAGGCCATTTTTTTCAATTTTCTCAATATGAGGAGAGGTAGAACATGGATTGTGGGAGACAGAAATTGGGAATAAAGATTTATTTCTTTTCAGCATAGCAAAGAAAATAAAGACTTTTCTCACAGATTCTACTTTGTTTTGTATGTGCTTATGTCTTTCTAGACAAGAAGGTTTATTTTTACTACTTGGATTTACCTTCAAACAGAGATTGTCTTACATGAAAACCTGGGTGGGACTGGTTCAGGATAGCCTGAACTATCTGAACTTTGCTCTTACTGCCCCACCTGGGGTGGACTCTATACTCAATAAAAACAAATAAAATCAATTCTGGCAGGCAGCTTGCAGGAAAGACGAGGTCAAAGATATCCAGAATATGTGTTCCATCCTCAGGTTGGATGGATTATTTCATGTGAGACCCTGATGCAGACTCAATCTCTGGGGTTGGAGATACTGCTTGTGGGGTGATTTTACAACAGAAGTTTCAAAATTATTTGGTCTACCATTGCATTTTCAGAAAAAAATTTGCCAGAAATCTACATTTTTGGAAGAGAGAGGAATTTGGGTTTTACAAAGTGTTGATCAAATCAGGGTTGGCCGTGTGCAAAGAAAGTAAGGACTTTAATCACGACTATAGATCCACAAAAAAGAAACGCATATTATTTTACTCAAACCTATGCAAAATGATCCTCATTTGCACTTGAGGCAACAACATGTCCTTGAGACAGTTCCTCCCAGTTCAAGATGTTGTAGGACCATGTTGTAGCCCTTCCCTCATCTTTTTCTTTTTGTATCTGAATCTTTTGATGTGTCTTAATATAACAATATGAACATTGTTCCTGGCACTTGGTAGGTGTTCCACTGGTAACTCACATAGATGAATGGGAATAAATATGGTTACAGGTTTTCTACCAGAAGGCAACAGTAAGAAATATAATTTCCATGGGCAGAAATGATCTCCTAGAATAGTACAGATATATGTGAGTCAGACATTTCTGGTAAGAAGTACATCAGCATGATTTAGCAGAGGACAGTGTGGCCTCCCTCTTTAGGTCTTGTCTGGTATAGAATTGGGTCCCAGGTAGATGAGGTCCCCCTTTAACGCCACTGTTTATTTTGGGTGTCATATATTAATAGTCACATATTTGTATGACACCGTAGGTCATAGTTGGAAACCTTGGTCCCCAGTGTAATGGAATTTGACACTGAGGTTTTAGGAGGAGACAGTAGATTTGATTTATGATCATGAGCTGGGAACATCATAAACAGAAGGAGAGGAAGAAATGCCAGATTAGGGAGCGGCCCTGGGAGAGGTTGCACAAGTGTAGAATCAGCTGGTGTGGACCAGAAAGCCATGAAGACAGTTCTCACCAGGTATTAACTGGTTGGAGCCCCTTTTTCAGACAGGTTTAGAATTTTGATAAAAATATATCTGATTCTTAAACCTCCTTCAGACATTGTTCTTTTATTGTAAATGCCAGAGTACACAAGGCCTACAATGGTTTTTAACCTTTAGGGCTTTTTGTTTTGTTTTGTTTTTGTGCTTAGTGGTGACTGGTTCTGTGTTCAGTGGTCACTCGATGGGGTTCAAGGGACCCTCTTAAACCAAGGTCCATTGTATTGATGGAAATTGTTTTGCCCACTATACTAATTCTCCAGCCTCATTATTAAGGCTTTTCATACCTGCAGACAGTAAAATAGGATAATTGTTTTGTAAAACAATAAGATAATAATAAAAAGATGATCAAAGAAGAGATACTTCATACGAATATTTCTGTATCAATAACCATAGTAGTATTACTGCATCATCCAAGAAAACCATGTGCAATGTGCTGTAGACAGATAGTCAAAATCACTGTATTAGCACACTATGGAAACAAGACCAGGGCATGGTCATGGACTCTGCAGGCCCACCTGCAACTGATTCTCCAGTTTCTCTTCTGTGATGGAAATAGGTATGAAAAACATAGTTATTGACAAATATAAGAAAGATTACTTAACTTTCTAGAAGCCAAGTAGGAGAGATAAGCATAGAAAAAGGAATTTTGAGAGGGGTGGATTGTCTTAGGCTTATTGGAACAAAGCAGTATGGAGATGCTGTGAAGAAACCTTAGATTCAGGATTGAGGTCAGATCATATGTATCCTGAGGATGGGATTGAGATTTGGGTAGGGTTACCCACTAAATGAAATTTCCATGTCTGTGAGATATGGATGTAAGGCTAAATTGAACACAACAGAATATAAAGAAAAAATGGAGATGGATATATACAGAGATTGGCAGAAGTTGAAGATGAAGATGAAGAAATCTTGTGCCAGATATCATGTCTCTGAAATACTCCTAACAGGCAGGGATTCACCAACTGAGAGATCTTGCTTCTTAAGTTTTCACTCACTTTTTTTTTTTATTATTCGAAGGCCCAATAATTTCAAGCAATTATGTTCAAGAGTCTAGACCAGGTAAACCCGTATCTCACAGTTTTGATATGCATTAACTACTGAACTGAATGGAGCAAAATTTTGCATTTGGTTCTGAAATGTGGGCTGTGATCATTATATTTTTATATATTTATTTAAACACCTTGATTGCAAATGCAACTGTAGTTGTGTTTCAGTCATGTAAAGAACACCCCCCCTTTTTACCAGAGCAACATTCTCATCACCAATGTCCCAAATCTCACTTTTCCCCATCCCACCAAATCCTGCACTTGAAGCAGGCTTTCTACTTCCCTCATTTGTTCACATTTTTAAGATAGTTCTTAATGAAGTTATTTCTGTAACTGTACTCATTCTTTTTGGTGAGCTTCATGTTGTGAGCTGGACCTAACAGCCCTCCTCTCTCTTGTCTCTGGGAGTTATTGTAAAAATGTCTTTTATTTTTCTTAAACCAATAGATGAGGGAGACTATTCTGAATCTATCTCTCTCCCTATGATTTATCTCACTCAGCATAATAAATCCCACGTATATCCATGTATAGAAAAATTTCATGACTTCATCTCTACTTATGGCTGCATAATATTCCATTGTGTACATGTACCACAGTTTCTTTAAGCATTCATCTGTTGAAGGGCATCTTAGTAGTTTCCAGCGTCTGGCTATTGTAAATAGCGCTGCAATGAATATAGGTGTGAGGAAGGGATTCTTGTGTTGTATTTTTTGTGTTCCTAAGGTATAGTCCTAGGAGTGGTATAGCTGGATCATATGGGAGCTCAATTTCCAGTTTTTGGAGAAATCTTCTTATCACTTTCCCTAAAGGTTGGACTAGATGGCATTCCCACTAGCGGTGAAAGAGAGTTCCTTTCTCTCTACAACCCCGCCAGCACTGCTTGTTCTCATTCTTTGTGATGTGCTCCACTCTCTGTGGCATGTGATGGTATTTCATAGTTGTTTTGATTTGCATTTATCTGATGATTAGTGATGTGGTGCATTTTTTCATGTGCCTTTTGGCCATTTGTATTTCTATATCCCAAGTCCCCTGGTCCTTTTTCCCCTTAGAGTGAGTGACATTCTCAAGACAATTACAATAGATAGAGGATTTGCATTTTGCTTTTTTAAAAACTCTTTCAATCTGGGGTCTGAGAAATAGTTTACTGGGTAGGGCACTTGGCTTGCAGCAGCCTACTTGTCTTGATCCCTGGTCTCTCGTATGGTGACCAGAGCCTACCATCTGTGATTCTCTGAGCTCAAAACCAGGAGTAAGCTCTAGCAATGTTGCAATGACTTAAAATAAAACAAAAAATAAAGTTGTTCTAACAACAGATTTTACTCCTTTCTGGATCTGAGGTCATTCCTCCCCATAAGAGACTCTAAGAAATTTACTATGATTGGAATTTTCTGGTTTGCATAGAATCATTGTTGAATTGGATATAAAAACCAAGAAAGCTCCAGTAATGGTAAGTCTTTCAATGATCTGCAGTCACTGAGTCTTCTCACTTGTCAGAGACTGTCCCATTTCTCCTGAATAAGTCTTTTATGGAGAAAATCTGGAGCAGGATCTGGAGCAGTGGCACTAGTAGTAAGGTGCCAGACTTGCCTGTTTTAGCCTAGGACAGACCGGGTTCTAGCCCCTTGCATCCCATATGGTCCTCCAAGCCAGAAGTGATTTCTGAGCGGATAGCCTGAATGTCAAGTGGGTATGGGTCAAAAATCCAAAAAAGAAAAAAAAAATCTGGAGCTATCATATAGTCAAATCTCACAGAAGGCTGGTATTGAATGTCACAACTAAAGCTCAGTATCTTGTTTTGTAATTACTAATTTTATGCCCTGTGTTATTTTTAGAGCAAAATTTTAAACCAAAATATGAAGCACTGGAGTTCCTTCTTGTTTTGGCAATCCCATGATCAAAAACCAATTAAGATTTCACAACCATACCCAACAGGCAAATTTTCAATGTTTATTTTTGTTTATGGAACAAAAACAGGTCTGTTTCTCACCACTTCCTTTCAACATTTGTAGTAAATGCTTCATCCAGTTAATTAAACCAAAATTTCAAAGGAGTAGGCAAAAGGTGGGAAACATAAGCTAAGCAGACTAGCCAAGTATTTTGTAGGACACTACTGTTTTTTTTTATCTTTTTTAAATATAATTTTAATTTTGATTGTATTGGCTTACATATTGTTGACAGTAATAATATAGGTATATATTTACATAAAATCAAGGGGGTTCCAATCTCCGATTTGTCCTCCCCACACCTCCATGTTGGTCCTACCTCCATATTCTCCTCCCACCCCCCCCCAGAGCTGATAGTATATGTGGTCCCCGCTGTACCCAGCTTTCTACCTAGTAGTCTTGGTCTTGGTGCCTCCCTTATTCCCCCCTCTAACTGGGAGGCAGGACTAGCTAGTTCAAGTTATGTGGTTTTGTTTGAAGAAGAGAAAAGTAGTAAACTGGGGTAAGAGTCTAATATGCCGAAAATGGGTGGAATCCTTTTAGAGGCTCTCATCGTAGGTTTGAGAGATGAAGGAGAAAAAGGTGAAACACCAAAACAGTACAAAAAGAAGTGTTAAATATCTAGCGAGCACGCCAGCGATAATGATAGGCACCATAATAAAAGTCATGGTCTTGAGTTAACAAACATGACAGAGCACATAAAGAAAGAAACGAAAAGAAGAAATAAAACATATAACCATAAATGGGTACAGCTACTTCAATACCCACTCCAAAAAAAGAAATCAACAAAAACTACATAGGTAAATAAAAATAAGAAAAAATAATATATAAAGAAAAAATATTTTGTGCTTTTTGCCCTTTTTTCCCTCCTGCACTGGCACAGTAAATATTGGGGTCATTTGAAAAGTAATTCACTTGGCCTAAGCGTTGTAGGGTTTCTCCACCCTTGGAATATATTGTCACGGGATTAACTATAGGCTCCATTCAGGTTCATTTACTCTCCTTGTGGTGCTCGTGGTGTTTGGAAGACTTCTACTCCATTCTGGGTGATGACATCAGACCTCTGTATCTAGAGATCTCAGTATCTGCACAGGTCCGGGAGTGGGACTTATGATGAAGTCTTTTTTTGTGGTTCTAGAAGTTCTGTTCCCCAGTGTCATTTTAATCCATCTTCTGTGATTGGTGGTCTCGATCTTTGCACTGATTGTAGGATGGAACCTAGGATAGCGTCTTTCATTGTGTTTCCAGAAGCCCCTTTCCATTGGAATTGTCTCTGCCAGACCTTTGGAACTGGGGATCATGGTTGTTGTGCAGGTCAAACCCTAGACTAGGGCTTTTTTATTGGTCCCAAGATATATACAGTCCGGTTATGGTTCTAGCCATCAGTCATCTGTAAATGGTGATCTTGGCTTTTGGATCGACCAAAGGGTGACAAGTTTATTAGGGTCTATTTTATTAGGGACTCTTTTCACTTCCTGGATTTGTATGGAGTCTTCTTTCCAAAGGGTGGGAAAGTTTTCTGCTATTATTTCCCTAACTACTTGTTCTTCCCTTTTCCCCATTCCTCCCCTCTGGTATACCTACAATTCTTAAATTATTTCTTTTGTCTTTGTTCATAAGTTCTGGACTTTTCCTTTGAGTGCCTTGCCTCTTAATTCCTTGTTGATTTCCTGATCATTTTTGGTTTGCAGTTTTCCTTCAAGTACTAGTATGTGCTTCTCCATCTCAGCAATTCTGCTCATCTGGCTTTTTACGGTGTCTGTTAAATCTTTTAGTTGCTTTTGTATGGAGTCGCGCATATTCTGTATTAGATCTTCTTTAATTTGTCTAATTTGTCCCTCCATCGATTTCTTATACTCGGTGGCTAGTGAACCTCTCATTTCCTGTACCAAGGCTTGCATTTCCTTTCTCATGGCTGCTTTTAAATTTTCATCACTTGGTTCTGTGCGTTTTTGGTGGACTTGGGAACTTAGTAGGGGTTCTCTCTGTATCTTCAGCTGTTAGGGTCCTCTTCGTTTTACCCATGATTTTTTTTTTTTTTTTTGCAGTTGTTGGTGTGGCTTGGAGAGCAGTACCTTCCAATTGGCCTGCTTTTGCTCCCTGGGGTGTGGGGTTGGGTCCCTTCTCTGGGTTGCAGCTATGAGTGGGCTGGCTGAGGTTTGGCCTCTAGCGTGCCCTCTAGTGGGAGCCTGGTTAGTGTCCCCCCCTCTTGCTGCCAGCGAGTGTAGTACTGCTCCTGGCCCCAATTGTGGGGTGTGCTGTTGAGCCTGGCTCCTTTGCCCTCTCCCCTACCTGGAGGTCAGAGGAGCTCCGCCTCCTCCAGGCCTCTGTTGGAAAACCCTCTCGTCTATGGTTCCTAGTGCGTCCCAGCAGGGGGCGCCAGAAGTTACGGAGACGTGGTTGGTGGCAGGGCGGAGACAGCGGAGAGTCCCCTGGTGAATGCCGACCATGAAAGCCTCACAACCCTGATAGGGGGTAGAGGCAGAGGGAAAGGAACGTCTCCCACCTGGAGCCACCTTTGAAAACCTCACAGAGGCGATGGGGGGAAGGGGTGGAGGGGAAGGAACATCTCCCACCTGGAGCCGCCACTGGGAACCTCACAGACGGGAGGGAGGGAAGGGGCAGAGGGAAGGAATTTCTTTCACCTGGAGCCACCTTTGGGAACCTCACAGACGCAATGGGAGAAAGGGGAGGAAGGGAAGGAATGTCTCCCACCTGGAACCGCCACTGGGAACCTCACAGATGCGATGGGGGGAAGGGGCGAAGGAGAAGGAACGTCTCCCACCTGGAACCGCCTCTGGGAACCTCACAGATGTGATGGGGGAAGGGGAGAGGGGAAGGAATGTCTTCCACCTGGAGCCGCCGCTGGGAACCTCACATACACAACGGAGGGAAGGGGTGGAGGGAAGGAACATCTCCTACCTAGAGCCGCCTCTGGAAACGTCTCAGACCCGACCGGGGGAAGGGGACACTACTGTTTTTACATTTCACCGTTTCCTTTGTTTTTATCACTTTCATGGTTGCCACTCTTACACATATTTTGTAATGTGTCTCTACCAATTTGTTTCACAAGTATCTTTTCGATTGGTGTTTTCCATAGCCGGCATTTGGAATCCCATTTCTGGAAGAGGAAAAAGGGTGCCACACTCCAGTACACAGAGATATTGAATACTCTGAGTTCTTGCCCCTGGAAAGAGGTTCAGAAATTAAGCAATTTGTTGTCTGAAGTAAAATATTAAAAAATCATTAAGTTGCACTTCCCTTCTATTACCTGCTCACAGAAATAAAATTTCCATTAACCAAAATAAAATTTCCACTAACCAAAATAAAAAGTTTAAAAGTTTAGGAGTATAGGAGGGTGTGTTTGTCTTCCATGGCCAGTAACTCTGATTTCCAAGAGTATGAGGTATCTTGTCAGAATGCAACTTATCTCAGCACTGATATTTGGATCTAACCTTAAATTCCAAAAGAAAGAAAACAAAACCCATAGTTGTTCTTTTTAATTTTTTATTTTTAATTATGAGAACAAAGATGCAAAGAAAGAGGACAAGGTAAAGTTACAGTGGAAGAACAATCATCCATAAACAGAATTCTCAGAAATACCCTTTCTGATATATTAACTTTGAACTTTCAGTCAAAGAACATTAAGAAAAATAAAACAGAACCCATGTACAATTACTTTGTCCCACAAGTCCCCAGTTTGTAATACATAATATTTCTTAGCAGCACACAAAGCAATCTAAAGCCAAAAGACTTATGTAACTCCTTAAACATTGAAGGCAAAGTATGTTTTTACATTTCCAAGCACATGCATATTAGTTTAAGTTAACCTAAAAAGTTTAAGTGGGTTGTTTTTCTTAAGGATTAGAGTCAAAGGAGTACAGTAAAAACAGTGTTAGAGTGGCAATTATAGTTTGCATAGGCCTACCAAAATATTAGGGACATAGAAAGGAAAAGCCTTGGCCTAAATACAAGGAGACCTTACCCCTGAAGTTTCCTGGCATAAGACCAACTCTAGGCTCCAGGCAAACTAGTTTGTCCAATCTAAGTCATTGTCTGTAGTGCCATTACACTTTTATTTTTCACAGTCTCTGTTGTTGGCATCATGTTTCTGTATTAAAGAACTTGGAATCTGCATATCCTACATTGCAGTCAGGATGATGTGGAGTGTCCTCTCATTTTACCTCACAATTAAAGGGCAATGTAAAGAGCCCTGTCCTGTAAGCAGGTCATTGTTGTTGTCAAGTCTTCCCAGTGTTAAGGGAAGTCTCTTTTGAGCAGGTCAACGTCAGAGCAGTGGTAGGGTCTTCCCTGGCAGAGGATTGCTCCCAGGTGTTGTTATAAAAAACCTTGGAGGTTTTGTAGATAGCTTCCCTGGTTCAGGGGTGAATGGAGGATGCCCATTCTTCTGAGGCCTGTGCCTCGTCATTATATTGATGTTCAGGGTGTAAGGTCCCATTGCACTACAAGATTTGTGTGTTCCCATCTCTATTAGATAAGAACTTACTTGTATGTATAGTATTTTTCCATTTTAATGTGCCTATGCAAACAAGGAACAATGCCAAACAATGCCACGTGATGTTATTGGCACATATAGGGGCCATAAGAACAAGTTCAACAATCCCCATGACATAGTTCAATCATAAGCATTAAACTGAGGGACTCTTTCACCAAAATTCCTTATTGAACAGCTCACAAAGAGAAGAAAAGATAAAAAGTGGGTAGAATTATCATTGTAAAAGAATACTTAGTAAGAGTTACAGTTGTCAAAGAAAATACACATAAAATATTCAAAAGACATATGTGTCCATTTTATGTCTTTTGAAATAGTTGGGGGTTGTTGACTACAATGCACGACTTTGGTCTGTGATTAGGACTGTGCAGTACTGAAGTTAAAAAGAGTAAATGTGGGGTACTGATGGTTGGGGTGAGAGAGTTAAGGAATAATAATGAGCTTTGTAAGGGTGTGTGAAAGGGCAGAATGTGTTGGGGCAGGAGGTAGGTCTTGGTGCCTAACATGTTAAGAACTGTGGATAAATAGGATTAATTAAGCGAAAGATAACACATCCGGATTGGAAGATGAGGAAGAAGAAGGGGCTCTGGTGTGGGGGAGGGGCAATATATCAGAGGGGCTAAATATGTTGTATAGCTGAATTGTTTATGGATTAGGCTTGGCAGTCAGAGAGGGTCACTATACAGGAAGTCACATCTACATATACAGTGATTTTAGAGACCTATTTGAATGTTATCCTCCAAATCTAGAGCATTCCATTTTTCCCTAGAAACAATCAACATTTAAGAACATTTTTGTGTGAAGTTAAAAAGTATATATGCGCCCGCGCACTATTGAAAATGAATACTAGTAAGAAAAGAACCTCTGAATGGGGTCCAGCATGCATACGACAGGAGTTTGTTTCCCCAACCCTCCCCCCAGGGCCCAATTTACAAGGCCTGGTCCTAAAGACCAGTCTGGCGTGGGGGGGATCTCAGTCCCCTGGACTAAGTGGTCATCCCAGGGGTCCTATGGCTAGCTGTCCTGCCCAGAGCCCCCAACATACCAGTCGAAGACACCCAGAAGTCCTGACATGTTGAGTCTTCTGAGCCAAGCCCCTGCCTCTGTCTCTTGTGTATACATAGGGGAGGGATTTCTCTCCCCCACCCTCTCCTCAGGGCCTGATTTACCAGGCCCGGCCCTGAAGACCAGTCTGGGATGGGGGGAATCTCAGTCCCCTGGACTACGTGGTCAGCGCAGGGGTCCTATCAAAACCCATAGTTTTTGTTTCAAAAAAAAAAAAACAATAACTATTGCCCTGAAATCCAATAAGTTATATTAGAAGACCTACTGAGAAGCCTTTCCTCAGCGTGGATGGCTGACCAAGACAGTAAGGGTAAAATTTCTCATGTTTAGTTACATTTATTTGGCCTAAATATTGACCTCCCTTCTGCTGTATTGTATACATAATTGAGCATTTACAAACATAATGATTTATACAGGCAAGTATAGCCTTGATTAAATTTCTCTTTACCTGGAAAACTCAGTACCAAAAGATACTTAAAAAAACTTTATTCCTCATATTCTTTAAATGTTCTGCAGGTTTAAACTGCTCTGCAAAATGGATGGAATGTTTGCTTTGGGACATCTATGTCTAAGGAAATTTTGAGTGACTTGCTAACTAAATTTTATCTCAGAATTAAATCCAAAGTTTGGCCAGGAAGTAGCATTGGCTGTTAAGAAAACTTTTGCCAGATATAGATTTGCATCTCTTTCAGATATGTTTTTATTTCAGATATGTTTTATTTGTGACTTCTTTTTCTTTCTCTGTGTGTGTACGTGCGCACACGTGTGTTTGTGTGTGTGTGTGTGTGAAATCCAGTGACACTTGAGGGTTACTTTTGGCTATGACCTTCAAATCACTCCTGATTTGGGGGGACCATATGGGATGCCAGGGATTGAACCAAAGTCTGTCCTAGGTCAGCCGAATGCTAGGCAAACCCCCTAATGCTACACCATTGCTCTGGCCCCTTCAATGCTCATTTTGACCTTCATTCACAAAGTCTGCCATTTTAGCAATAAGATTCCATGGCCTATGGGAATCTTGATTTACTTATATGCTGAGGAGGCGTGGGCAGCTCTCAGGACTTACTATGTAGTTCAACATAACTAAATAGCAGAATTAGATAACAGAACATTGTTAGGAGGTTACAACGAAGGGAACAGCAGCTGCAATATAATTACTTCGGAAGATTTAGATACAAAAAGAAAAATATGAGAGAAGGGCTACAACATGGTCCTGCAAGTGGGGCATATTGTTTCAGGGACATGCTTGTTGCTTCGGGTACAATTGTGATATAGGTTCAACCTTCAGAAATATTTTGAAGACTTGTGGGATAATTAAATTCTTAATATCTTGAAGCTAGGTAAAAGAAAGTCTGAGTAGATTTAAGTGTGGCAATTTGACTGTGAAATCTCAACTAGCGATGAATTTAAAAGTCACAATAGAATTCCTTAAAAATATAAATATCTAGAGAATATCCACTTGAGTTGCTGTGTTTTGTTGAGAATTAAATATTTCAAAGGATGGTGTATTCTTTCTAGGTTCCACCCAGAGTCTGCAGCCCCATGGGTAAAGGCGAGGAAATGACTGACAGCAGTCAGATGAAGTTTCAAAAAACATCCAGCTTTATTACAAGGTCCTAGTCGCCATGTTTATATTTCCAGATGACCTCTAAACTAAGCTTTATTAAGCAGCCTCCATCAGTTACCCTGCAATACCCATCTCTCTCCTTGCTGCATCTCCTCTCCTGTCAGGCAACCACTTAATTACCAACCACAGACCCTTCCTTAACTATGGGTGGGTCTCACCTTCTAGGTGAGATAGGCAGAAGTAAGGGGAGGGGTAACCCTTAGACATCAATGTTTTCATGGTTTAACCCGACTTTAATACTCTAGTATTCAGAAATATTGGTTACTCTGAGTTCCTGACTATGAAAAGAGGTTCAAAAAATGAGAAATTTACTGTCTGAAGCAAGAACTACAAAAAATTCATTCTGATATGCTCTTATGTTGCCTGTGTACAGAACTAAAATTCATACTCAAAGAAATAAAAAAATTTTAAAAGATTTTGTTTGGCTTCTTTTTCTGTAGAACAGTGAGTAACATGCTAGTTATTCTGATGTCCAAGAGTTTATATTCTGTGAAATCAGGTAGAATGTACCACTCACCAGAAAAGTCTGATTCACACACATTCTAGACAGATTATTTCTGTCTAGAGATCCCAGTCTCCTTCCCATCTCCCCTCTAGAACCATTCATATAAAGAAAACCTACCGTCAATTCATTCCCAATTATTTGATAATATATGAAGTATCCGTGGAACATCTCCAGTGTGCCCTGATTATGATTATTCTAGTGATATTATACATTTCTGTGGAAAGAGACAGCAGTCAAATAAATAACCACATTAAAAGATTCATATCCAAAAAGAAAAAGAACAGGAAAGGGACTCACATTGTCCTGCAGTGTTTCCCAAAATGACAGAGACTGTCTAAGAAGCTAGTTTCCTTCTTGGATGCAATTCTGATCACTAAAATAGTTGCCTTTGGTGTGATTGGGATCACTTTCTGTTTGGGAGGAGAATATAAGTTACAATTCATTGCATATAGCTACCCCTATTTGATCTGTATTTGGTAGAGCTAAGAGAGCCCTCTCTGATCTATTGGTTGCTAAGTAATAAGCTGTTTAATATTCAGATCATAAAATGATTTTCCATGTCTGTATTTCATTTCTATATTCAATGCATCATATCTAAAAAGACAGTTGATACAATTTCTATTCTCTTGACTGTATGGAGGTATATTTTATGGCCATGTATGTAGTCTACCTTGGAGAATGTCTAATGTTCACTGAAGAAGAATGTGTATCCAGGTTTCTGGGGATGAAAAAGCCTATATATATCTACTATGCCACTCTCTTCCATTTCTTTTTGTTTGTTTATTTATTTATTTATTTGGGTCATACCTGGCAGTGCTCAGGGGTTACTCCTGACTCTATGCTCATAAATCACTCCTGACATGGTTCGGGGACCATATGGGATGCTGGGATTTTAACCACCATCCTTCTGCATGCAAGGCAAATGCCCTACCTCCATGCTATCTCTTCCATTTCTTTCTTCAAAGCCAATATATTCTTCTTGACGATTTTTTTAGCTGTTTGTTTTTTGGGGGGGCAGGGGTCACAGCAGTGCTCAGGTGCGACTGCTGGCTCTACACTCAGAAACAGCTCCTGGCAGGCTCTGGGGATCATATGTGATGCTGGGATTCGAACTACCGTCCTTCGGCATGCAAGGCAAATGCCCTACCTCCATGTTTTATCTCCAGCCCCTATTCTTATTGAGTTTTATTTTGGTTGATCTACCAAGAGGTGACAGGGCAGTGTTGAAATCTTCCAATATTATTGTGTTGCTGGTGATATCTTTCATCAAGTAAATTGTCAATGGATTTTAAGTATTTTCTGGCCTCTCTTGGGTGCATATATGTAGAGAAGTGTGATTTCTTCTTGCTGTGCATATCACCTGATTATTAAGAAATGCTCATCTCTGTCTCTTATAAACATCTTAAACCTAATGTCTATGTTGCCTGATATTAGTATGGACACCCAGCCCTTTTAATGAAGTTTTTTGAAGGATAGTCCTCCAATTTTCAACTTAAGTCTGTTTTTGTCTGATTATTCAGATGTTCTCTGGCAGGAGCAAAAATTTGTATTCAATTTTTTGCTATTTTGCCATGTCTCTTAGTTGGTGTATCTAGTCCATTGATATTTAGATAATTATTGTCATGATATCTTATGGCATGTTTTTTGTAGGAATTAGTGATGTTGTTGGGTCTTCTTTGCCTTAAAGGAGACCCTTAAGTTATTGTTTTTAGTTTATTTTGAATCTCTACATTTTCTGAGCTATTGTTTATCCATGAAAGTCAGTATATTTTCTTAAAATCTGAATTAAAGTCTGACTGTGAAATATTCTTGGTGAGGCATTTCTTTGCCAGGTGGGAGTCATCAGACACTAGAACTTATTATCTTGGCATTTCTTTGAGATGTACCATACAGAGTTAAATCTCTGGGATGAGCAGACTCCTGAGTAGTTAGTAAGGGCATATTTTTACAAACTGTTCATTGGGTGGCATATTTGGATATTTTCTAAACAGCTTAATCACAGTCAAGATACAATAGCTTTTTAATAGGTCCTATTGAGCAACAGTGTACTTTCTAATAATGCCCTCAAGGTGAATCAGAGATGCTTCTTCACTCATGATTGAAAGTAAACAGAGAATGTCTCATAAATACCTCCTATATCCAAGTCCTGCAGTAGCTTCTTGCCACACTCCATGCTTCTGTGCATTGACAGGTATTGTATTCTTTCCTTAGCTGGGATATCAGGTTCTCCATACTGTCAATATGGTAGATAAACACTGAGAAGGTGGTGGGATACCATGCACTTTTTCCAGAGGGCACTTATGAGAATAGATCTCCTCATGCCAATAGATTCAATTCAATCTTAGGCTAAAGTGATTGGAAAGGGGTAGGCACTTAGATGGCAGAAATCTGTAAAGGACTTAAGGTATCTTATTTGGGGCTAAGGAATAGCCCAGCCACAGAGACCTTCCCAGGTGATCTTGATTGAATGGTATCCACTAATTTATCCTCTTAGAACACAATAGGAGAGCATAGGAAGCCATAGAAACAGAGGCTAGAGAATTGTTTGGATTTAAGATGATATTATATGTGTTTTTCTCTCCCATCTTCCAGAAAATAAAAAATGTACCAGGGATTAAGCACGGGGCAGAGATAACAAAAGCATACACAAAAATAGGGAGTTATCACTTATCTAAATTTTGGGTGCAGAAGAAGATGGTGAGGTGTCAGGAAAGAGCTGTCTTAGACATTCCTTCTTTCTGCAGCTTAAGGTGAAATTTTGAAGATGACTAAGCTCGAAGACTTCATGGAAGAAATTATTAGTGTCTTCCACCAGTATTCAATCAAAGTTGGGAATGCTGACACCCTCAGCAAGGGCGAGCTGAGCCAGCTGATGAAACAGGAAATGCCTAACATCATCAAGGTAAGTGATGCCCCTTTTATCTCCCTTTTGTGAGCTTCCCTGCCCTGAGAGTGTTTCAGGACTTGAAGGTGATGCTGGGGAAGGGTGGATTCTTGATAGAGCTCCTACCAGTCAGAATGGGAATGTTTGTCTCATTGCCTTACTTTGTCTCTTCATCGCTCATAAATGTACTCCCTAGACTAAGTATTTTTTATCTATAAATAGGAGAGTCGATAGGGTGGTTAGTGAACTGTAGCCTTCACTCCAGGCCTGGCCATATGTGGACTCTAGTCTAAGATGGCTCATGTTAGTGGCTACTTCCATCTTTTATTGGGTTGAAGTCTCCAGCACAGTTTTGTTAATGTGTGAAAAACTTCTGAGGGACAATAGTCATAGAGAATGTGAGAAAGAGCTTCACTGTATCATCTCTGTTCTTTCCTTATAGCAATGCAAAGATCGATGTTTTATTGACCAAATATTCCAAGATCTGGATATAAATAAAGATGGAGAAGTCAGCTTTGAAGAATTTGTAAATCTGTTGTCTGCTCTGACAGTGAAAACCTATGGAAATTGGTACAGACCTTGTTAATTTCTGCTGGGAATTTACTAGCAATGTACCCAAGATGTTTTCTTCTCAGTCAAGAGCATGCTGGCTTATAGGAAACTAAAAACTAATAAATATCTATTCTTGAAAATTCTTGAAAACACCTCTGTGCGCATTGTTTGTCTATGCCATTTATTAAAAAACGGGATCATGCCTCACACATATATACTGACCTAACAAGATTCATTTACATTCATGACTGCCACAATTTATTAAATTCTAGCATTTACTATTCATTCATTCAACAAATATTCAATGAATGTCTTTGAACCAGGAATGAACCACAGAAAGCTCTGCAATAAAGGAAAGAATGTACATAGTCAATCACATGAAAATTAATGACATGTCATAAGGATTAAAAAATTATCTCTAGAGCCAGAGCTGTGCCTCGGTGGTAAGACTTTTTCTTGCATGCATCTAACCTAAGATGGATGGGAGTTTGATCCCCTGGTGTTGCACATGTTTCCCAAACCAGGAGCAATTTCTGAGAACATAGCCAGGAGTAGCTCCTGAGCATCACTGAGTGTAGCCCAAAATCCCTCCCCCAAAATTTTATCTCTAGAACTGAGCTTACAGTTGGGGTACTTGGGAGAGTGGATGAGAGAAATGGACTCTGTAGTAGGTGTTGTTGTGTTGGAATGATGTTTCTATGAAAAGGTGAAGTAACAAGATTATAAATTCAAGTACCTAAATGAAAACAAATTTTAAATATTAATGACAGTGTTAGATAATGATAATGGCATGAAGAAAACTAAGTAGGGGAAGTAGGAGAAAACAGGTATGCTAGTATTGACAGGAAAATCAAAGGAGAAACTTGAACAAATATTCAAAAGAAGAGAAGAAATATAGTGTGTGGTTATCTGAGGATCAAGAACTCTTGGCAGAGAAAGATTAAAGCCTAAGGTTGGCACATTCTTCATTTATTCAAAGCCCCTCAAAGGGCATGTGCAGATGATAAAAGGGGGCAAAATAGAAGTTTCTTTAATACAGTGAACAAAGGCTCATAGACCCAATGACTTTAGACAAAGACCTTTAATCTGGTGAGGACCTACAATCACTATAGAGTTTTAAGAAAGGGGATGAAATGATTTCATTTATATCTTAAAGGGGATTTTCTCAGTCCATTCAAGAGGAGAGATTGAAGAAAATGTTTGAATTAAACTCTGGGCTGAGGCCTTTGGAAAATATGTATATATAACCCCTAACCCAAAGCCACTTAGGACTCTCTCCCCTCTTGAGACTCTTGCATTATCTTTGGAAACCCATTATACTCTTTCTTGCCTTCTCCTCTCATAGTTTCTAAATAAAAATATTTTATTTATTAAGAGAAAGTGGCTGGGGGATCTGGCAGAATTATGACAAGAAATGATTGTCCAGATTTGAGCTGGGCAATGTGAAGCACACATGAGATTTTGTACTTATATGCAGTCACTTGAAAGTAAGTAGAAAGCTTAATTTTAACATATTTCATCAACCCAACTATCTAATAATTTATTATTTCAATGATACATAACTGATTTTTGACTTTTTTATTTTTCTAAATTTTTGAAATTCAAACTTGTAGAATTTTGAAAGAAAGACAATGTTACAGAATTTCCACATTCAGAAATTAATTAATCAGACCATGTTTCTTCAGTTTTCTCAATATGAGGAGAGGTAGGACGTGGATGAGGGAGATAAAACAGGGAAAAGAGCTTTAGCACTGTCCAACATATCAAAGAAAACGAAGACTTCTCTCACAGATTCTACTCTGTTCTAAGTCATGTGCTTATATATTTTTCTAGACAAGAGTGCTAGGTTACACCTTATTTTACACAAAATATAATCCCTGATCCTTTATGTATGTATGTGTATGTTTTATATATATTTACAACTTGGTTTTACCTTCAGAGATTGTCTTACATGTAAACCTGGGTGGGACTGGTTCAGGATAGACCGAACTATTTGTACTTACTCTGCTTTTATTGACCCACCTGGGTTGGTCTCTGTACTCAATAAAAACAAATAATTTCAGTTTTGGCAGGAGGCTTGCAGGAGAGACAAGGTCAAAGATAGCCAGACTGTATGTGTTTCACTCTCAGCCTGGTTTGGATTATTTTCTGTATGACCCTGACTAGGACTCATTTACCTGGGGTTTGAGATACTGCTTGTGGGGTGATTTCACAACAGAGGTTTCAAAATTTATTTGGTCTACCATTCCATTTTCAGAAAAGAATTTACCAGAAATATATATTTGTGGGAAAGGAATTTGGGTTTTACCAGGTGTTGATCATTTAGAGTTGGACCCATGCAAAGCAAGTAAGTAGTTTAATCACTAGGCTATATATCCACCAAAATAAACCTATGTTATTTTAGTTAAACCAACAGAAAATGACCCTCAATTGCACCTGAGGCAACAAATATGTCTCTGAGACAGTATCCCCATTTGAGAATACTGTTGGACCACGTTGTAACCCTTCCTTCATCTTTTTCTTTTTATATCTGAAATTTTTGATGTGATTATATTTTATCTTCTGTCTCCTTCCTTAGGTTGTAATAATATTACAATATGAGCATTGTTCCTGGCACTTAGTAGGTGTTCCACTAATAACTCACATAGATGAATGGGAATGAAATGGTTATAGGCTTTTTACCAGGAGGAAAAAGGAAGGAATATAACTTCCATGGGCCGAAATGAACTCCTTGAATCGGACAGATTTATGGGACTCAGACATTTCTGGTAAGTAGCACACCAGCCTGATTTAGCAGAAGACAATGTGGCCTCCCTGTCTAGGTCCTGTCTGGTATAGAATCAGGACCCAGGTAGAGGAAGTTCTCTTTCAGGGCCACTGTTTATTATGGGTGTCATATGTTAAAAGTCAAATGTTTGTATGACATCATAGTTTGGAAACCTTGGTCCCAAGTGTAATGGAGTTTGACATTGAGGTTTTGGGAAGAGACAGTAGATTTAATTTATGATCATGAGCTGGGAACTTCATAAACAGAAAGAGAGGAAGAAATGCCAGATTAGGGAGAGCACCTGGGAAAGGTTGCATGAGTGTAGAGCAGGGTGTTGATGGCCAGAAGCCAGGAAGACAGTTCTCACCCTATAGTTCTCACTGACTGGCTGGAGTTCCGATTTCAGACACATCTAGAATTGTGAGAAAATATATCTGCTGCTTAACCTCCCTCAGTCATTGTTATTTTATTGTAAATGCCAGAGAGAAGAGGGTCTACATTGGTTTTTAACCTTCAGGGCTTTTGTTTGTTTTGTTTATTTGCTCAGTGATTACTGGCTCTGTGGAATAAAACCAAGGTCCATTGTATGGATGGGAACTGTTTTGGCCTCTCTGGTCTCAGTGTTAAAAATCTTACCTGCAAACAGTGAAATAGGATAATTGCCTTGCAAAAAATTAAGATCAAAATCATAGAATTGAGAGACCTGACATTGTTAACAATCATCTACTCAGACCAGATTCAATGTTTCCCAGACAACATAACAATATCTTTGATAGTACTGGGTTGAGGTGGGTTGTGGTACTACATCCAGCCGTGCTCAGGGATTTCTCCTGACTGCATTAGGGATCACTCCTGGCAGTGCTAGGGGGACTATAGGAAGTACCAAGAACCTAATCAGGATCAATGATATACAAGGCAAGCCCTTACCCTCTGTACTATCTGATAGCTTTTTCAATATAGCTTTTTGATTCAATCTTTCTATCAAATGTGTCTCCAATTGGTATACATTTCATTATTATTATTATTATTTCTCTTAAATATTTTTACTGAAGTAAAAATTTTATGAATTCATCTATTGTAAGTGTATAATTTAAAAAATATCTTCTTTTACTTGTTGTTGTTGTTAAGGCACTATTATTTACAAAGTTGTTTGAAATAGAGTTACTTACAGGCATACACTGTTCCAATACCAGTCTCACCCCCAGTGTTAACTCCTTTACACCATGTGTATGATTTTATGAGTATCTCTCTTTATATATCCTTCCAACATTCACAACTAAAATATCTTTTAAAAAATATGAGGCTGCAGAAATAAATACAGCTTGTGGACCCTTGTCTTGTATGTGATGAACCTGGGTTTAGTCCCCACATCCCATAGGTCCCAAATATTACCAGGACAGAGCCAGGAGAAATCCCTGGGTACTGCCTGGTGTGCTCCCCACCCCCACTACCAAAACCTATATATTAAAAATATTTTCTCATAGGATAGGGGAAATGCTCAAAGGGCTCTGAGCTAGGTCACATGCTCTTCAAGTTCAAGGCCGAGTTTGCAGTACTACATGGTTGTACCTGGAAGTGATCACTCCTCAAGCATAGAGGTGGAAGAAATTCTGAGCACCTTGGGTTTGGTCCCTGCAAAAGAATAGAAGAAGTATCTCTTATTTTAATAAAGCAGATAAAGAAAAGGAATTTTTTTCTTTTCAGTTGCCTTGGGTCACCTTGGCAACCACTTACCCTTTAAGCTACTGCCCTTGGCAGGTGCCAGTCTGATTGTTATCTTTGATGATAACAATCCACACTGAGTAGGAACATCATAAATCTAACCACATAGCTGATATTATTCTGTGCTTGAATTCTTTGTTAGACATAATATTTTTGAGACTTATTTATGTTGCTGCAAATGAATAATCGGTTTCTTTATGTTGGTGAGTGATAGTCCAGTTTAGGAAATGTTGGTTTACTTATTTATGTACTATTAGATCTGAATTGCTTCTGCCATGAAACTATCTTGATTAAAGCAGCAAAGAACAATGAAAAAGATAGGATAAAAATAAGTGGGGCGGGAGAGATAGCATGGAGGTAAGACGTTTGCCTTTCGTGCAGAAGGTCGTTGGTTCTAATCCCAGCATCCCATATGGTTCCCGGGTCTGCCAGGAGCGATTTCTGAGTGTGGAGCCAGGAGTAACCCCCGAGTGCTGCTGGGTGTGACCCAAAAACAAAACAAAAGTTAAAGAAGTGATATTAGATACTTAATGCGGATATTTATATCTGTATGATCCAGGTAGACAATGTGAGAGTATACTTTTCACAGACAAGCAGCAAGGTGCTGCAGACAGGTAGTCAAAACCACTGTACTAACACAATGTGGAAACAAGACCAGGGCATGGTCATGGATTCTGCAAGCCCATCCTCGTCTGTCTTGGAAATATGAAAATCATAGTTCTTGACAAATATAAGAAAGATGGGACAGCTAAGAAGCAAAGCAATAGGAATTTTGACAGGGGTGGATTTGTCCTACATTTATTGGAATAGAGCAGTAAGGAGATGTTGTGAAGAAATCTTAAATTCAGGATTGACACAAGAGCATAGAAATGCTGAGATGTGGATTGGAGACTTGTGTGGATCCTCCACTAGAAGAAATGTCCATGTCTGTGAGATATGGATCTAAGGCTAAATTTAACACAAAAGTATATAGAGAAAAACTGGAGATAGATATGTACAGAGATTGGCAGAAGATGAAGATGAAGATGAAGA
>PVKC010008592.1:0-27881 GCA_004027635.1 Crocidura indochinensis
TGTACACAGTCAATGTGGATTCAATTGCCAGCAGACCGTATGATCCCCCAAGCACCACCAGGAATACTTCCTGATTATGAGCCAGGAATAAGCCCCTGAGCATTGCCAAGAGTGGTTCCAAAACAAAACAAAACAATGATAAATACCTTTGTGTATCCCTCTACCTTCTATGCCTTGTCAATATAGAAACTTAATTTTCTTATTCTCTTACCACACCTGAGCTTCATGAATATCTCAATATTCCCCATCACATCAATGGAGATATATATCTTTTATAAAGTTTATGATGTTACAAAGTGCATTTTTGTGCCTCACTTGTCACTCTTAGTTATAAGTCATATTTCCTCATTCCAAGAACAACATAATATTTCTCAGTTCCTAATGAGACACGTTAATTTTATGTTATGTTGGCTCTACGTAGAATGATAGCTGTAGATGAAAGCTATGACAGTCAATCCTAGTGGAGAGATAATCTTCTTTATTAAAGGTGACTAGAGACAAGGTACAGAGCTTTAAGCTCTTAGTACTCAAAGTTTAGGTTAGTTCCACATCTGCAAAATAAGTTTAATAATAGGAAGGTTACTTATCTTTTTTGTGTCTCTACTTCCTCTTTTATGAACTACAAAGTTGAACTCTAATATCTGTGTAAAGTTTTTACTCTACACTTATTTTCTAAGGTTTGTTCCTAAACTTTCATAATACAGTATTTCCTGATCTAAGTGATATTTTCTCTCTTCCACATAATGTAAAGTTGATATTTTTTGAAGTTGGGGGTCATGACAGTAATTGATGGTGCTAGGTAAAAGAAATCATGGGACCTCCTTGAAATAACTGACATTTTAGTATTTAAGATACTAATTTATTTCTGATCAATTGAAGAAAATCTAATCCTTTGAGAATAAAACAAAAAACAATTATATTCTCCTTCAATCACTGCCCGAAGCATCTGAAGCACCAATCTGGCAGCAGCCCTGAGAACTTCTATGTATCCTCCCCCCAAACAATATACAAACCAAAAAAAAAGTCACCTCTATCTCATGATCTTCCCTCTAATTTCCAAGTTTCAAAGTTATTATAGCATACAGATTTCCTCTGCGGGTTCATATCATATTTTTATAGATACTTATTCATGTATCTGCCTCCTCCTCCTAAAGATGGATCTACTTGAGTCAAGGACCAAAAGCAAAGTTAGTGCTCAGTAAGTAGTCTACAACTGAGTCAGTGTTTTAAATAATGACTTTAAACTTTCAAAAATAATAGATTCTATGAATATAATAGCGGGACCATGGAAAAATCACTTTTATTTTAAGAAAGTTGTTTTCTTTAAACCATAAAATGTAAATCACTCAAAGGGAAAAGTATGACAAAGCAGGAAAGAATGTACACAAGTATACAGAAGCAATTCTCAAGACCTAAAATGTAAACAAGATATCATGGATGACATCTATGACCCACCTTGTTGAATGATCTAAGACTCAGCCAAAGTGTTGAATAGAATATGATGCACAGCAAGCACCATAATTTCTGTATTATTTATCATACCCCAGCCAATCTTGTTTTATCTTTGCTTGATTTGCTCTTATCTCCATTAGATTATTTTTAAGAAAACTTTACAAAATCGTATTTTATCCATATATGCTTCAATGGGAGCTAAACATTCATTTTTTATTGAAATTACAGATATACAAAAATATGTGGCTAACCACAATACTATTATTAAAACTTGAGGATCCTTGAATATTAATGTACTAATCAGAGCATGAAGATTATGAGTGACTAAAATTTCTAGTTAGTCTATAATAGCATTCAAGGTACATCATATTCTCACAAAATTTTTAATGCTACAGCAAATTTATATGTCAAAAGAGATTCCTGTGGTTATCATTTTATTTACTTTTGTTCTCATTTCTAACATTTTTAATTAATAGTTAAGCTTTTTTATGAGATGATTAACCTACTAGGAAATCTTTACTTAAAACCCTCATTAATCTTTTTATCTTGCATACATAATATAAAGGAGACAAATCAAATATTATTATAGTTCAAAATGTTTTGTCATTAAATGTAAACTGCCATTCCAACTTTAATTGCAGTATATCTTTGATTATACTCACCCAGGAATAGCAAATTAAGTACTTTATTTTTCAAAGAATTCCTTCCATTAGAAAAAATATATAATTAAATGTATATAATATATATTATATATTGTCATATATTATGATATTATATAGACATACATGTACTCTGCAGGAAAATATCACACTTGAAGCCTCTATATTAGTATATCAAACATAACAACTTATTCTAGTTATGTCTTAGAACTGTTATATTTTCATATTAATTCAAAACTTGCAAATCTTTTGAAAAAAATCTGACCTACATGTGATTTAGGATTATCTGTGAAACACAATATTTTCCTTTAGGATATTGTATAAAGTAAAATCTTTGGTAAGTGTAATTACCCTTATTACGAGAAATAGCTTCCAACAAGAAATATAGTTGATATGAATATGGGCAAGAGATGGATGCCAAAAACTCATATTCATTTTAGCAATATAAATAGTGATATGGAGAAAAAATGATACTGTGCTTACATTGTTCTATTGATTTAGTTTTTCTTTAGAGATAAAAAGACCAAATATAAATACAACCTGAGCATTTACAGATATAAAAAAGTATTCAGATATGTTTAAAACACTAATTGGCATTATAAAAAATATGAAGGAACAAAAAATCATGTTGCCTTATCTTTCCTTTTTTTTACTTTGAGGAGATCCTTAATTTTTTTATGCTTATCTCTATCATAGTATGAAAACATTTGTGGTTAACAAATGAATATTTGTCAACAACTACAATAAATCAGACACTTGAAATTACAAATCTTAAAAAAAGTTTTCAAAACATTTTGATCAATAAACTTCTCACATCCTTTGCAATATTCCTTTCTATGCAATGTGTTTTCCCTTTACAATGATGCACATCAACACTCAACATAAGTAGAAAATTTACAATTGGGGCTGTAGTAATAACACAGTGGTAGGGCATTTGCCTTACATACTGCAGACCCAGGACAGACCCGGGTTAGATCCCCAGCATCCCATATGGTCCCCCTTGCCTGCCAGGAGTGATTGCTGGGACCCTAGTCAGGAATAACCCCTGAACGACACTGGGTGTGGCCCCAAACCCCCCAAATTTACAATTATATATTTGATATATAAGTACAAATAATCATACTTGAAAATAGCCATATACTTCCTTTCTCACCCATGAGAGTCTAACTTTATTTTGAAATGCTTGCTGAATCCAATTGCTCTTTGCTAAATGATCCAGCTTACTGATATCATATATTTATTCATAGAACCAAAAAGTTTATACAATTTTAGTATTAGATATTAAAATAATAACTAACTGTAAGTGATATGATAAAAAGAAAGTAACACACTTGTAGATACAAAATGCCATTGCTTACCTTTAAGAAACATTTTATAATTATAATTTGTACACCACAGTGAAACCTTTCAATCTTCTGATTAATAAATATGAACTTGAAATTTATTCTTTCCAATATCATGATAGATTCATTAAAATTTGGTAAGTAGGGCCAAAAAGAATATGGCAAAGACACTTACATTGCCTGTAGTTGATTAGGGTTCATCCCTATCTTTGCATATGTTTCTCTTAATATTGGCAGGAATGATCCTTGAGTAGAGAGCCAAGAATAAGCTCTAAGACATAGATATGGCCTCCAAAATGGATAAAAGAGAAAAATTGCTCATTAAATTCTCTGAGTTAATTTAACAACAACAAATTTGTCACCACTTATAGATAAAATATATAAAAATTATAATACAGTTTCGATTCGACTTTAAATTATTTGCAAGAAGTTATGTTAAATTTGAATTAAATTTAAATTAAAATATAATACACTGAACTTGGAACAGAATTAATCCTCTTTCAGTGAAATTCATCAAACAACAAAAGATGAATTATTTTGGAAATGTCTACAATGATCTTGAGAGTCTTTCAAATTTATTTCCATAAATATTTCCTGAAAGGTGTTCTAGGTCTTGAAAAATTATTACAGCAGTAGAGCATTTGCCTTGCATGCACCTGACCTGGGACAAACGCAGGTTCAATCCTCTGCATCCCATATGGTTCCCCTAGCCTGCTAAGAGTGATTTCTGAGAACAGAGCCAGGGGTAACCCCTGAGTGTTGCTTGGTGTGGCCAAGAAATAAACAAACAAACAAAAATAATAATAATAAGTAAAAAAATAAAATATCACACATTCTCCACTGTTATCATCTTGTCACATTTAAGAAATGGCACATTTCAAATGTTTCTTTTTTTTCTCTTACCAATCAACATAGTTTAAGAGTTTTTTTTTGTTTGGTGGATTGGTTGGTTTATTTCGTTTTGATTTTTACTTAAAATCTAACTGTCAAGGAAATCTTTATAGGATAAATTAAATTTTCTTTTTCACTAGCATTTCTGGGATTGCCGAGGGAAGAAGATAAAAGGCACAAGGGACCAGCAAGAGCTGTTTCTACTGCTTCCCAGTGCTTAGCAAAAGCCTGGGCATAGCTGTGCTTAAACACTGTCATTGTCAGACTTCTTCATCAGAACTGCAGGGAACAGAGGCAACCAAGAAAGTCTTTTCCTCCCTCCTTTTTGGCTTTCATTCAGTTTATTGATCCCTTAGCCAAGAACCTGAGAAGGCAGGATGAGATCAGGAAGCCTTCCTGGACCTCTGCCTCCAGTGAATGGTGCCAGTTGGACTGCCCTAGAGGGACAAACATGTCCTGCAGCGGTGTTCAGTGGGCAAGATTTGATTTAAGTTACTGAAATTTCTTGTAGAGTCTTCCAGGACAGCTTAAAAGAAAACGTTTTCTGTGCACTGGCTACACTCTTAGTGAATTGGTCAATTGTACATTTCACTTGGATTGGGGCTGTAGCCTCATAGAAAGCGCATGTGATGCATTCCACCAAATTACTGTGTCAGTGGGACAGCTTTTTCCATTCTGAATGCTCAGATATATCTATTATAATTATAATCTAAACCCCAAGGCAGGGGCTAGAGAAATAACACAGTGAGTAGGATGCTTACCTTTCCTGTGGCCAACCTGGGTTCAACCCTTCATATCCTCTATGTTTCCTGGAGCTACAGCAGGAATGATCCCTAACCACAGAATCTGGCTTAATTCCTTAGCACTGCCAGGTGTAGCTAAAAACAAATAAAAACTAAAACCCAGAACATGGATCCAGAAAGATAGCTCAATGTGAAGGCAAGCTTTGCATAAGAAGGCCTAAGTTAAACACTAATACCATGTTTCCCGAGCACCACTAGGGGTAACTGCTGCCTGAATCAAAAACAAAGACAAACACAAAGAAGCAAAAAGAAAAAAAATGAAGACAAGACCTTCATTAATCACTTTAAATTGTATTTTAACAGTTGAAGGGAAGAAATTTTTATTAAGATAATTCTTCATAGAATTCTTTGTAAGTTAAAATGATGCAATTTTATTTTTTTATTCTATAAAATCTTTATTTAAGCACCATGATTACAAGCATGATTGTAGTTGAGTTTCAGTTATAAACAGAACACCCCCATTGACCTGTGCAACATTCCCACCACCAATGCCCCCCCATCCCTGCCTATATTTGAGACAGGCATTCTAGTTCTGTCACTCATTAACATTGTCATGATAGTTATTAGTGTAGTTATTTCCCTAACTGCATCACCACTCTTTGTGGTGAGCTTCATATTTTTATAGTGACATTTAAATAAATTATTCAGAATTAATTTAAATGTACAATCATTCAACCCCCATGAGTATTTGACTAAAAGAAATGTTTTTGTTTTTGTTTTTGTTTTTTCAAAAATTACTGCATCTTCCCAGGTTCTGTGTGATGTTTATATTTGCTGTGAGTTTGTGTCTTCTAAATAGTTAACTTAATTTTTCAGCATTAATTTAACCAACAAATGTCTATTATGCATATACTCAGTAGACTGAAAAACTTCAGAATCCCAAGATATGGCCTATGGTAAAAATCATGTCTTTTGTATTAAATCTCTAACTCTCTCACTATCTCTTTCTCTTTCTTCTCTCTCACACACACTATGAAATGTTTGCTTTCTTTTTGCAATAAAAATATTCTTAAAATTGTAGCTTAGTGAATAATAAATGAAAGGGAAAGCTAAAAAATAGAAAAAACTGTATTTTTAATCTAAAGGTCAAAATTTAAGGATATGAAACAAGTAAACTTTAGGGCTCCACTAAAAAATGCAATAGATAAAAAAGCCTCTATGCTTTTATCTACTAGGAATCACTACAAATAAAAGTTATTTTATCAATGCAAAATAAGACTGATTAGCAAAAAGTTTCTGTAAATAGGAAACCTTGAAGTGAAATTTACTTATCCTTTCACTAAAAAGTGACTTTTTTAAGAGAACATGAAGAAAGAGCTATGCCACTACATTTCAATCATTTGTTAATATGCTTCTTCAGAAGACTAACACTAATGAATGACTTACAATAATAATATAACTACTAAGAAAAAGAAATTTGGACTTTCAGAAATACTTTTAGTACTATTTTCAGAATCCCCCTACTACTATCAATAATACTTCTGTGGGCTTTTTGCCAAGTGAAGTGATAAGTGGCAATTCATTTGAGAATTAATAGCAGAAGGTTAATACTTAGGGAGGCAATTTTGAGGTTGGAGTGTGAGAAAAATCATTTCAAAAAAAGTCAAATTCTGCGAGTGAACAGATAAAAAGAGGTATATCGTGGAGTCCATCAAATCAAACAACTAAATAGGAGATACTCATGTCTGAGGGACTATTGCAAGGAAAAGAGCTCTACCTGAGAAACCGTTGCACACTGACCAAAATATGCTGCTCAAAATGGGAACGGAGAGTCTATTGTTTTTGTCATCAAACCTGGTGACGCTGCTTTCATTGTGTGGCTGATGATCCTTTGTCTTCTTGAACAGGTGTGGTTTTCCCTTATTTTCCACGACTGGGTCGCTACAATCTCAATTTTCATGAGGCCCAGCAGGCTTGTTTGGACCAGGATTCCGTGATTGCTTCCTTTGACCAGTTGTATGATGCCTGGCGGGGCGGACTAGACTGGTGCAATGCTGGCTGGCTCAGCGATGGTTCTGTGCAATATCCCATCACAAAGCCCAGAGAGCCCTGTGGAGGCCAGAACACTGTGCCCGGAGTAAGGAACTACGGATTTTGGGATAAAGATAAAAGTAGATATGATGTTTTCTGCTTTACGTCCAACTTTAATGGTAAGATATGAACCAGCTTGATATCTTTCCTACTATTATTTCACTTGAATTTTAATCTGGCCTACTTAAAAAGCAAAGATTAAAATGCTTTGATTTAGAAAACACACTTTTTAAAAAGCTTTGGAAACTGCTCTAAGTTGAAAAGATGTGAGAGGTTCTTTATTATTTTAATCTATCGAAATCCAACATAAGTGCCCATTTCCTCTGTCTTACAAGTTAGTGTATCCAGTTGTTGTTATAACCTGTGATATTGTAAGGTTTATGTCTTACTATCAGTGCTGCTGTCACTATTTGCCCTCCCTGGGCTATTATATTGAGCTCTGGGTTAAAGTAAAGGAAGCCTCTATGTCATGCTCTCTACTAAATTGCATGCCTGATTATTCAGAAATGATCAACAAAGCACAGGATAAAGAGCAAGCTAGTTTTCTCTCTGATAATGAAGGAGATAAAAATAAAGAGAGTTTGGGGACCTGAGTGGTGGTGCGGTAAGGCTACTACTGCCTTGCTGGCACTAGCCTAGGACAGTCCGAGATTCTATCCCCCTGGGTCCCTTATGGTCCCCCAAGCCAGGGACGATTTCTGAGCACATAGCCAGGAGTAACCCCTGAGAGTCACCGGGTGTGCCCCCCCCCCAAAAAAAAAGAATAAAGAGAGTTTTCCAGAAAAAAATAAGAGGAAATTATGGAAAGTGAAGGCAGAAGGAAAGGGATCAAAGTTGACTCAGTGTAGATGATGATTCATTGCTTTCAGCACAGCTGAATTTAATCTTGCTCTACCAGCTACATAATTTGCAGGGTTAGTGCAAATTAAAATGTGAATTCCTGCTCAAAAATTATAAGACGATGAAACAGAGACCAAGTATGTATAAGGGGTGTGGAGAGATAGTATAGCAGGCAAGCTCTTGCCTTGAAAGTGGTCAACCTGGATTTGATTACCAGTAACCGGCCAGAATGCTGCATGTGCAGAAAGATAGAAGTAAGCCCTGAGCACTGCCAGGTATGTGCCCCCTCTCCCCCCCCAAAAAAAAACGGCTATATGTGATGTACACACTTATTAAGCAAACCTTGGTGCTATCAGTTTATTTTAGTACCCTGGTGACTTGAAGAGTGGGGGTGGCCAGCGGGAACTAACAAGAAAGAAGGTCATCAACAAACTGGATAAAAAGCCAGATACTAAATTTTGTTTGGATTTGTGGGTTTTATGATTTCTGCTGCAATTACTCAATATAGGTATGTATGCCTGTTTTAACCCAAAAGTAGTCATAGATGATATTAAATGTCTGTCATCTAATAAAAATCCATTCGGCATATGCATTTATAGCCTGCCAACCTTTGGAAGATATGCTACAACTAATCCTCTAATTAATATTTCAGAGTTTTCCATTCTTTCTCTAAATCGCATCATCTTAGTCTTAAAACAACAACAAAAGCACATCAAGCATTAGTTTGTACTTCAATTAGCCGTGTTTAGTAGAGGTTAAGGTCACATCTAATTTTCATATGTAGTAAGAACAGAATGATTATATTCTATTTGGGAATAAAAATCTGAGAAAATGTTCAAGTAGTAGGCAGTCAGTTATATTTTATTATTTGATACATATTCAATATTCATGTAAAGGAATTTCAGTGATTAACGTTTTTCAGTTAATAGTGGAAATGAGCCTTCTCTTTCTTCTAATTAAAAGATGGTTAAAGCTCCAACAGTGGGAAGTTGGAAAAATAAATTATTTCATTCTCTTTTGCTGCTGAGCAAACAAGCTGAGATTACATTCTAAATCCATATTATTTATGGCAAGTGGCTTCCTGTAGTTTTTGCATTTCTTACTGTAGCCTTTGAATAAGAATAATGTCTTATTGATACCTGTAATGAAAAGAGCTTGCAGTTCTTTGATTTTTTTTAATGGACTTTTTATGTCAGTAATGTTTTTGATCCTTTCACATTCAAATTTTGCCTCTCTAGAAACTTGTGCTGAGGTTCAGTTTGCTACTACTAGAATTTAAATAGCTCTTGCTTTTAACATGAAATTCTGTCTTCTCTTGTGCCACAGAAGAGCCCTTTGAGCCACTAATTAGCGAACAGAAACTGCATTTGTCATTTCCCTTTGCTCCCCCTTAAAAAAAAAAAACCTACAAAAGAGCATGTCTGAACCATATTAAGGAGCAAGAAATAAACCGAATTTAACAGAGCATGACCTGGGGCACTATATTTAATAGAAGATTTTCTGTTCCCCACACTCTGCAGACATTGCTCCATCTTCCCTTTTCAATGGAGATACACTTTCATTTCCCCTGCTGCCATTTCTCTGTGACATTTCCTCCCAGACAAGTCCATTGACCCTTTCTTCTCTCTGCAGGCCGGTTTTACTACCTGATCCACCCCACCAAGCTGACCTATGATGAAGCGGTGCAGGCCTGTCTCAATGATGGTGCTCAGATAGCGAAAGTGGGCCAGATATTCGTTGCCTGGAAACTTCTGGGATATGACCGCTGTGATGCGGGCTGGCTAGCCGATGGCAGTGTCCGTTACCCCATCTCCAGGCCAAGAAGGCGCTGCAGTCCCACCGAGGCTGCAGTGCGCTTCGTGGGCTTCCCAGACAAGAAGCATAAGCTATATGGTGTCTATTGCTTTAGAGCATACAACTGAGCGTGCCCACAAGAGCACCTCGGTTTTAAAGTCATTAAGAACATGTGAAGGTTTTTGTGTTGTTTTGTTTTATTTTTCAATATGAACTCATGCAAGTTACCAAAACTGTGATAACCCTTTTTTTACTTACTGTAAAGTCATTTTCATAAAGACCAATTCATTAATTTGTTTTTGTAAAGCTATCATTCAATATATATTATAAATTAATATAATTTTTAAGGAAGCGCTGCATACGGAGGCTTTAGAGCCAAACTGTTTAGGCTATACCATCCTGGCCAAATATCCTTTCATGAATGGAGCATGCAATAGGCTTGAGGATGCTATTAAAATAAGGAAAGTAAAGCTACTCAGAGAAGCAGCTCCACAAGCACAAATTTTACACCTTTGTACAATTTTGAAGTGCAGTACAACAGACAGATTGGAGTAACAGGTTTGAAATACCGGCTTCTTTACATAAGCCACGAGTCTGAGAGGTTACACAAAACTGTTTCACATGCCAACAATCTACATTTTTCTAGAAGTTAATAATTCAAACTTCCAAGAGAATATTCTATTTTTAAAATCCTGCCTTTTAACCAAAAAAGAAAATTCATACAGACTCAAATGCAGAATAAAAAGCACAGATTAAACAAAACCTCCTAATAATCCCATTTGTGTTCAATTCAAATAAACAAATAATATTTAATCTATGAGAGACTCCTACCTTCTTCTAATTAAAATTACACACACCTGAGAAGAATTGTCTTATCTTTTGAGTAGCTTTACTGAGTTATATTTAAATTCCATGGGCCATTTGCTAAGCAGCATTTAGCATCTTTACTCAGGGCAGTTATCTAGATAAACTGCTGAACAGAAAAATTTAGCAGCTTGATTTTATATTAGCCTATGAAATGTTATTGTCCTATAAAATAACTTTAGACTATTTAATACTTCCTTCTTATTTACATAACATTAAAAATTTTACATCATAAAAGGAATGAATGCTACATATGTGCTTGATCAAGATATAGAACCCAACCTTCAAAATCTTTATTATTCCAATTAACATAGATACTAGAAAGCCCAACTGGTGCCTCTGTTTGGGGTGATATATCAACAAAATAGTTTTAAACCTTCCTCAATAAGTAAATATGGTCAATGATTCACTTTCCTGCTGGTCATCTTTAGGCCTAAATGAAATGCTGAAGCAGTTTTCAATGAGTTTACACTAAAATCTTTAGGGTTTTAAATAAAAGGATAAGGCCAGCATCAGAAAAACAACTTTCCACAATAGCAGCTGTAATGATATATAAAGCTCCGTTTTCCTATATTTTTATGACTGTGGAGACCCCACAGGGACCAATATTTGTATTCAAATTACATTTCATGTTTCAAATTGTTTCACAGTGAGTCCTAATAAATAGGATTTAGTATAATAATCCAAGTATGCTTTCATGAATGTTTTTATGCAGATTTTCCTCTCATGAACATGAGTTAATAAATCTATTCCCTGATTGGTTTTGTTTGCATGTAAGGCTCTGTAATAATTCTGATAAATTTACTCTTTAAATGTAGAGTTATATGTGTGGAAGGTATAGAACAGTTGGAAGTTTATCAAAGTATAACTATACTTACATGTTATATCTAGATAGTATTATAAATAAAGGTAGATATTTCTTTTATCAAAAGCATAGCTGAGATTTTTCAGATACCTTAACATTAAAAAAGATGACAATGTATGCATGCACATTTTTATAGTAGGTTGGCCGTGCAAAGTGTATGAGAATATAAATCCAAAGATGTTGTGAGGGTTAAATCAAACTCTGTTAAGATAAAGTGATAACTTAAAAAAAGTTCGTCTTATCTAGCATAAGAAAAATATAATATTTAAAAGGGCCTATCTCCAAAGTAACAACTCTTTTTTTTTTTTTTGGTTTTTTTTGGGGTCACACCCGGCAGTGCACAGGGGTTACTCCTGGCTCCATGCTCAGAAATCACTCCTGGCAGGCACAGGGGACCATATGGGGCACCGGGATTCGAACCGATGACCTTTTGCATGAAAGGCAAACACCTTACCTCCATGCTATCTCCCGGGCCCCTAAAGTAACAACTCTTAACCTCAAATATGGGGTTGGTTCATTGGAGGAAGCCCAAACTTGAATGATTATTACCTACATTAAAAAATTTTATTAGAAATAAAGTGGAAACAAATTTTTATTAAAGCAGATATATAATTTTCAGGTATTGCCACAGAACTCTGCCTTTATAATGTTAAGCATAGTAGAATTGCTTAACTTTTGAATACTTAACTAATAAAGGATTTGGTGCTGCCCAAAAATCTCTGGAGTGACTGTTAGCTTATTAAAATCTACTGGTTACACATCACTTCTCCATGCTAATTAAAATACCCTTAATGGAAGGACTACTGCTAAAAGAAATTTTTATCTTCTTATTTTCTCAAAATGATGAGGTGCCCTCTAACCCTATAGACTTCTACGTGGATAAGAATTTTTTAATATTCTCATTTTATCTTTTTTTCCAAAAAATACATATTTCCCACTTTATTCCCTAAAATATCTAACTAAATATGTCTAAAAAGAAATTAATGCATACACAATTCCTAATAAATCCAGTAAAACCCTAACTAATCAAAAATTGCTCCTCACACTTGGGTTCTAAGACAATTTGAGTAATGAGATAGGAAACGGAATAAGAAAATATTCTTTTATTTTGTTCATCATTAATTCATATTGTTCATATAAGAAACAAAGCATACTTGCAAGCTTCAGAAACACTTACATTTGAAATCCTGAACAAAAAGACACTGCATATAAGAAGACAGTGTAAGTATGGAAACAAGTTACATCAACACTGGAAGCCATCTTTCAATAACTGCTGCCATATTTTTCCACAGTAACTTTTAGTCAATTATGATATTTGTAAATTTAAACTTTCTCTCATAGGAAGGGGGCCGGTACCTGTAAAAAAAGTATTTTATGCAATAATATAGTTGCTTATTATTTTGACATTTAGAAGTAGCTTCAAAAGGAAATTCCAATTTGGTTGCTGGCAGCCATTCTGAATTTCTTGATTTCAATGGTCTCAATGAGTCGCTGACCAATAAGGAGGGGAACATTAAAAAATAATTTTTCATCATAGAATGCATAGAGAATGCTGAATGAGTAACTGATAGTTTTATTAAAGAATAACTGTATCATAGCTCACTACTGCCAGAGCAGCAATGGTATAGAGCAAAAGAAATGAAAAATAAAAGTCACCTGATTAAAGAAAAATTGGTATTTGAAGGTATCTAATACTGACTAAATGCAAATATGAGGAGAAAAAAACCCAGTCTGTATTACAAAAACTGTTATTTTCTGTAAGATACAATGACCTGGTAAAAAAAAACATTAAAAGTCAATTTTGTGTTACTGCAGTATCTTTTGATTCTTCTGAGTAATAGGGTCTTGATGATTATTCTTTGCCAAACTATAAAACAGTTGAAAAATCATCTGACACACTACAGATAAATTAAATTAAATTCAAATTATAAACACATAACAATTTCTATGTCTTGGTATTTTTTTACAAGGTTAAGCGCATTGCTAAATCAGAAAAAAAAATGTACTATCTTCAAATCTGTTGCCTTTTTTATTGTGTTTTTTTTGTTTTTGTTTTGTTTTTGTTTTTGTTTTTGTTTTTTGGGGCCATACCTGGCAGTGCTCAGGGGTTACTCCTGGCTATCTGCTCAGAAATAGCTCCTGGCAGGCATGGGGGACCATATGGGACACTGGGATTCAAACCAAATACCTTAGGTCCTGGGTCGGCTGCTTGCACGGCAGACGCCACTGTGCTATCTCTCGGGCCGCTTATTGTTTGTTTTTATATAATTCAAACATAACGTTTTTCTCACTAAGTTAACAATCCAAAAAGCCTGGTATTATTAAGATCAATTAGGTTGAAATGCCTTTTACTTCTATTGTTAGTACTGAATTAAAAGTAAAATTTTATTACCTTGAGGGCCCGGGAGATAGCATGGAGGTAAGGCGTTTGCCTTTCATGCAAAAGGTCATCTGTTCGAATCCCAGTGCCCCATATGGTCCCCCGTGCCTGCCAGGAGCAATTTCTGAGCATGGAGCCAGGAGTAACCCCTGTGCACTGCCGGGTGTGACCCCCAAAAAAAAATTTTATTACCTTAGTAAATTTCTTCTGTTTCTCAAATAACAAGGGACATCTTTTTTTAGTTGTTCATCTTTATATAGTCTGTTGATATTCCTGGTAGGAAGAAATTGACTATTGGGTACAAGAATCTTGCTGATGTAATGAATGAAAACACACCTCTAACAGTTTTAGTCACTCAAATTGTGACAGAAAAGTCACAATTCTCTGACTTTGCCAGAGATATATAAATAAATATCAAGGTATCTTGAAACAGAAAGTTCCTCCAAGGACAATAATAATCAAATTTATTTTCGTAAATTAAAGTTTTTACACAAATGAAGATTATTGCAATCAAATTTATTACTTTTTATAGTGTAATTGAGTACAAAACCTATGTTTTGTGGATAATATCATAGTGCTTAAATAAACAAGTGAAATTATTTAGATGTAATGCCCTTAGTTTTCTACCAAGTGACTGTATTTAATACTTAGATGCTAGGGCATTTGCCTTGCATGCAGCTGACCCAGGACAGAGTAATTTCTGAGGTCAAAGCCAGAAGTAACCCTTGAGAGTCACAGGGTGTGGGCAAAACAAAAACAAAACAGCTCATAGCCAGGAGTAACCCCTGAGCATCACTGGGTGTGACCCAAAAACAAACAAAGAAAGCTATATCCTTTCTGGGCTCAATATCTTGTGCCTTCATTTATAAGGATTTTGTGAGAAGTATAGCTTAAGAAGGCTCTATAGTCTTTGATTGTCAGTAGGTAATATGAAAATGACAGCAGTTTAAATACACTATCAGAGCAAAAAAAAAATTTACTGTGCACATTTTCTTTCACTAAAAAGAAAACAAAACTTATCATACATATTTTCCTATATTTCCTTTAGTCCAATAAAGCTTTGTCACTTTCATGGCCACTCATCATCTGAAACAACTTGGGTTAGCCCAGAGGGTGATTCTGTGTCTTTCTTGATATCAATCATTTTCTTTTCTTAGCTTATCTTTGTCCATTGGGGATCTTCAGTGTCATGTGCATCAGCTTATTAAAATATGACTTTCATTTAGCTGGAATCTGTCTGCAACCTGAACTCTGACTATGTAGGGTAGAGTGCCCAAAATGAAGAGAAAACTCAGATTCTTTATTCAAATGAACAAAACTAATGTCTTATCAACAAATGTAAAATTCTTCAATGGTGACACAATTCTAAGACTACATTATTCCTATATTTTCTTTCTTCTTTCTTTCTTTCTTCCTTTCTTTTTTTCTTTCTTCTTTCTTTCTTTATTTTTGGATTTTGCTTTTTGCTTTTTGGACCATACTCGGTGGCACTCAGTGGTTACTTCTGGCTATGCGTTCACAAATCGTTCCTGACTTGGGGGACCATGTGGGACACTGGGGATCAAACTGCAGTCCATCCTAGGTTAGCATGTGCAAGGCGAACACCCTACTGCTTGTGCCACTGCTCCAGCCCCTATATTTTTTATTTCTAAGTGTCTGATAACCAACTCATCATTCTGTGTTTTATTCTCATATTTTTTTAAAAAAATTGTTTCTCACCTTGATTTTGGTGAATGAATCATATATATTATATGTAATATATATGTAGAATGCCTGCCAAAATTCACAAGTATCTGGAAAAATAAAAAAGATAAAAAAGCAAGCAATATGAGATTTTGTCTTAGGAAAGGTACTTCTCTGCAGGAGTGGTAACAGGAGTGGTAGGGCATTTGCCTTGCATGCAGCTGACCCAGGGCAGACATATGTTCAATTCCTGGCATCCCATATGGTCCCCCAAGCCAGGGCAATTTCTGAGGGCAAAGTCTGGAGTAACCCCTGAGCACAGTCAATTGTGGCCCCCCCAAAAAAGAAAAGAAATGGGTACTTCTTTGAAGATTCTGAGAAACTTTCATGTGAATCTAAAACAAAGTTGCCAAACCACTCATTTATTATTTTTATACACAAATATATTTGTGTGGAATGATTACTCTAAGCCCAGGGAAAATATAAACCCAAGTCTTTTGTGACTCTTCCTGTACTTAAGTTCTGCCAAATTGAAAATATTTGTCTCATGGGATGATACTTATGATGAGAGCCACATTTTAAGTATACAAAAAGAAAATTCTTCAGTTCTTATGAAAAGAATATTTCAGGTCAATGTAGATGAAATTTACTAATATACTAAAGCTTTTTTAGTAGTTAGCGCATTAGAATTAACTAAGAAACAGAAAAATCATGAGACCCATGTTATAATTATAAATACAATGTGATCATCAATATTTACAAAACTACTTCCTCCTCCCCCCCCCCCCAAATTACTCCAATAACAGCAAGTTTTGAGAACCACTTTTCTCTATAATGTTTCATAATCGGAGCTACTCAAAGGACTGAGAACATGCCTTATGTGCAGGGGTCTTGAATTTGATTCCTTCATGAGCACGCTATGGAGTGTCTCATAAGGATTGAGCCAGGAGTAGCCTCTGAACACCTCTGGATATAGCCCAAAACAAATAAACAAATGATTTGAATGTTGATTGAACTTAGGATAGTTTTCATATGTAGTTAATTTATTTGGTTTACTACTTTTCCTCTTGTGATATTTCCCATGTATTAACAAATGTGTACTTGATAAGCTATTTGTTTATCTGCCTGGCTGCAGTATTATTGTTATTTCTATAAAAATAACTTTGGATTATTTCCCTGATATCCATCCCCTATCAAAAAAATTTTTTTTTGGTTTTTGGGCCACACCCGGTGATGCTCAGGGGTTACTCCTGGCTATTTGCTCAGAAGTCACTCCTGGTAGGCACGGGGGACCATGTGGGGAACCGAGGGATCGAACCGCGGTCTGTCCTAGGTTAGCACAGGCAAGGCAGGCATCTTACCTCCAGCGCCACCGCCCGGCCCCCTCAAATTTTTAAGGTATAATAATAATTCTATAAAGCACTTTGGGCATAAAAGTTCAAGTTTATATTTGAAATCAGTGATTTCTAAGATTTCTATTACATATCAAGAGAAAAAAAGATCTATGCTGTTGATGAACTTTACTGTAAGGAAGTGAAGTCCAAGATCAGGAGTTATGGCATAGCAGGTAGGTTGTTTTCCTTGTATGCTGCTGACCTGGCTTTGATGGAGCATACCATATGCACAGAACCAGGAGTAATTTTTGAACGTCTCCATTGTGTGGTTAAAAAAAAAACAGAAAACAACAACAAAAATAAGCTAAGAGGCAAACAAATAAAAATGTGGGACTCAGACTAAAAGAAGAAAAGGCAAACACAATTTTATTAATATGAAAATGAAATACATAAAAATGACTCAGTAAAAAAAAATTCAGATGGCTGGAAAATAGTAGAATTAGGGCCAGAGCAATAGCACAAAGGTAGGGCATTTGCCTTGCAATAAGTTGGCCTGGGTTTGATTCCCGGCATCTTACATGGTCCCCGGAGCCTGCCAGAAGCGATATCTGAGTGCAGTGCCAGGAGTAACCCCTGAACACCGCTGTGGGTGGCCCAAACTAAAAAATAAAAATAAAACAAATTAAATTTAAATAATTGAAGGCCCTTGTGGAGCCAGAGCGATAGCACAGTGGTAGGGAATTTGCATTGCACCCGGCCCACCAGGGACTAACCCGGGTTCAATCCCTGGTATTCCATGTGGTTCCCTAAGTCTTCCAGGAGCAATTTCTGAGAGCTGAGGTAGGAGTAACACCTGAGCATCAAGGTTTGGCCCATAAACTAACAAACAAAAGAATTTAAGACCCTGGCCTTGCTTGTGGTTGCAACAATAGTTAGACTACTAATACTGCATATGGTACACTGTGTACTACCAAGTGTCGTGTGGTCCTGAACTCAAGAGCCAGGCATGAACACTGCCAAATGTGACCCCAAATATACAAACAAAAAACTCAGGAAATATAATTAGTATGACTAACTTTTATTTCATAAAATAGTATTTTCCATTATATATGTGAGCAGATGGGAGGGGGCACATTCTATACCTACTTATGTACCAATCACTTCCTGGCAATGCTCAGGAGTCGATAAAAAGTTGGTGCCAGGGATTGATCTGGGATCAGTCACATACTGGGCAAGTACCATCCCACTACCCTTTCTCCCTTTCTACTCTCAGGTAATAGTTTTTTTTGGTTTGTTTTTTTTTTGGTTTTTGGGCCACACCCAGTGACGCTCAGGGGTTACTCCTGGCTATCGCTCAGGAGTCGCTCCTGGCTTAGGGGACCATATGGGAAATCGGGGGATCAAACCGCAGTCCGTCCTAGGTTAGCGCAGGCAAGTCAGGCAACTTACCTCCAGCGCCACCGCCAGGCCCCAGGTAATAGATTTTTAATAAAAATTTGTAACTCTAAAGTCATAGGAAATGTATTTGAAATCCAAAGGTAAAAACAGACTCAAAGAAAAATATTAGAAAACAATACATAAATTTAAACCTAAAAGTGCAGTGACTGTCATTCTCAGATAAAATATATTTGCACAAAAAAGAGAAGTAGTAATTTATAATGATCTAATACCAATCCATCAAGAAAATTTAACACATATTACCATCTATATACATTATAAAAGGATTCAAAGATTTCAATCAAATATGAACATACCTAAAAAATGGCATTGACAGCAACACAATAGAAATGGGAGGCTTCTATTCATTAATGGATTAATCAACTAGACAGTAATTAAACAAGGGGCAGGAGAGGTGGCGCTAGAGGTAAGGGGTGTGCCTTGCAAGTGCTAGCCAAGAAGGACCACGGTTCGATCCCCAGTGTCCCATATGGTCCCCCCAAGCCAGGAGTAACCCCTGATATCAAACAGGTGTGGCGGGAAAAAACAAAGTAATTAAACAAGGAAATAGCTGCCTTAAATTGGAAATAGCACAGGTAGGGATAATTGACATCCATTGAGACCTTCACTCCCAAAAGAGCATTTACTGATCATTGTTAAGAGTTGGGAGCCCAGAGAGAAGGAGAGATAGCACAGCGGCGTTTGCCTTGCAAGCAGCTGATCCAGGACCAAAGGTGGTTTGTCCGAATCCCGGTGTCCCATATGGTCCCCTGTGCCAGGACCTATTTCTGAGCAGACAGCCAGGAGTAACCTCGGCGCACCGCCAGTTGTGGCCCAACAAACAAACAAACAAAAGCAACAACAGCAAAAAAGAAAAAGAGTTGGAAATCGAGGCGGAGAGATAGCCTGGAGGTAAGGCATTTGCCTGGCAATCAGAAGGTCGGTGGTTCGAATCCCGGGCATCCCATATAGTCTCCCGAGCCTGCAAGGAGCGATTTCTGAGAACAGAGCCAGGAGTAACCCCTGAGCGCTGCCTGATGTGGACCCACCACCCCCCAAAAAAGAGTTGGAAATCTTGGAGCCGAAGCAATAGCACAGTTATAGGGTGTTTGCCTTGCCTGCTGCTGACCCAGAAGGGACCTAGGTTCGATTTTGGCATCCCATGTGGTCCCCCAAGCCAAGAGCGATTTCTGAGCGCATAACCAGGAGTAACCCCTGAGCATCATAGGGTGTGACCAAAAAAAAAGAGCAAGGAAGTAAACAAAAACCATATGGAAGTAGGTAATTAGAGCAGAAATCTCATTAATGAGAAGTTTCTTGAAAATTACAAAAGATTCGTGAAACTAAGAGCAAGTTTCTTTTTGTTCGTTTTGGTTATCTTTTGGGGGGGGGAGAGTTTGAGCCACACCCGGTGACACTCAGGGGTTACTCCTGTCTATGTGCTCAGAAATTGCTCCTGGGTTGGGGGATAGAACTGCTGTCCTGTCAGTCCTGGGCTAGCGCAGGCAAGGCAGACACCTTACTGCTTGCACCACCCCTTCGGCCCCTAAGAACAATTTTTTCAAAATAAAAATAATAATAAAATTTTAGCAATACTCACTAAGATAAGGGGCAAAATTTTGTTAATGAAATTAGAAATGAAAGAAAAAAGATTTACAAAGTTCTTCATACATGGGTTTCAGACATAAAATGTTTTTTGTTTATTTGTTTTGTTTTGTTTTGTTTTGGGTATCTATCTTTTGGTTAGAAAATAACTGATACCAAAAGTTATATGCACACCACTATTCATTGCAGCACAAAGCCAAATAGCTAAGAGTTGGAATCAACCTACATGTCCAATAACAGATGAGTGGATCTTGAAGATGTGGTACATACATACATGCATACATACATATATATATACAACATGTATATATATATGTATATATATACAGTCATACACAATGGAATACTACATAGTTGTAAGGAATGATGCAATCATGCAATTTGCTACATGATGGAACTGGAAAATATTATGTTAAATAAAGTAAGCCAGAAAAGGATAAATATAGAATGGCATCACTTATATAGGGTAGTTAGAATAACTGTATGAAGAAATAAATACAGTGGTTTAAGTGGGAGTTGTCTCAAACACTCTTAGCCCCAGAGTATAGTGAGGAGAAGGAAAGAAATTAATGAAGATAAATATGAAAGGATTCGGACTAGGTAACAAGTGATCTCTGGTGCATTGGTGGTATTACAAAAGGACAGAACTAAATATCTAAGCCAGACTCAACAACAATGAATGATCATGAGATCCAAACTTTAACAATCAAAGCTTAAAATGAGTCTGTTATGCTAATAGAGTGGGAGCAGGGTTGGCATGGGATACACTCTTAGAATATTGGTGAATGGAGGTTGACACTGGTGAAGGGGCTGACCATATAACAATGCATGAGGGGCCAGAGTGATAGCGCAGTGGTAGAACATTTGCCTTGCATTTGGCTGATGCAGGTGGGACCTCGGTTTGATCCCCAGCATCCCATATGATCCCTCAAGCCAGTAGCGACTTCTGAGAGCATAGCCAGGAATAACCCCTGAATGTCACTGGGTGTCAACAGGCACATAAAAAATATCTTATAATTTAACATTAGGGAAACCCAAATCTAGAGAATAATGAAATATAATTACACCAGTGAAGATAGCACATATTAAAAATCCTGAGAACAATTTGTGTTGGTGGGATGTGGTGAAAGATCAATTATCTTATTTATTTATGGTTTAAAAGTTCTAAAATTGAATGTTTGTCAGACATACTACTTTAAAGATCAACTTTACATGACATCTTTGACAAAATTTCTCAAGATAGGGGCCCAGGAGATAGTATGGAGGTAAGGCATTTGCCTTTCATGCAAAAGGTCATCGGTTCGAATCCCGGTGCCCCATATGGTCCCCCGTGCCTGCCAGGAGCAATTTCTGAGCATGGAGCCAGGAGTAACCCCTGAGCACTGCCGGGTGTGACCCCAAAAAAAAACAAAAAAAAAAAAAGGAAAACATTTCTCAAGATAAAAATATTTTGTCAGGCACAGTTTTTCTTTTAGAGTTTGAGTTCATACACTCTTACTGTTCAGTTCAATCTCAATAAAGATACAGCTTAATTCAGTGAAAAATAGCTTAAAAAAAGATATATCTGATATAATGAAAAATAATCTCTCCCTCACTCACAATTAATCTCAACACAAAAAAAGTGAATAATTACATGCTGTGATCTAGGTGCTATGCAATAATGCCAAATTTATCACAATATATATCAATGTATCAAACTGACATTTTATACATTAAGTTTACACAGTGCTTTATGCCAAACATATTTCAAATATATTATTTTGATAATGAATAAATTCCAATATAAAAACAAGTCTGTTTGCTTTATAGTCTGCAGACAAATCTAAAAACCCTTTGATTTTCTTTTACTGGAGTTTTCTTTACCTAAGAACTGTTGGTAAGTTATTCCACTGATACGTAATCCCATTCAGGTTGCTAAATGAGATAGGGCACCTTAAGAAGAAAGTTTCCAGGTGGGGTTCATTAAACAGGATACTAGGATTTGTAGGCAGCTAACCTGGATTAGATCTCCACCACCTCCTTTGGTCCCCTGAGCCCTACCAAGAGTGGTCTTGAGTGCAGAGCCAGGAGCAAGCCCTGAGCACATTTCAACATGATCTATTTATTAGTCCTTTTTGAGTAACTGCATAGTCTGGACTGCCACATTGTATGTCACAATTTAAAAGTCATTCAAGTTCAATGCTTCAGTTGAAAATATGTTCAGGATCCCTGGGGAGTTTGTGGCTACAGCAGATGGTTGGAAAAGACGAAGAGTTTTACCTAATCAACCATTTTATCTTAAGATAATTGAGCTTCTTCTCCTCAAGTAGTCTTCAATAAATAACAAGTTATGTAAAAGGAAAAAAAGTATTAATACATATTCAGGTTTTGTTCGATGATTTATTATGACCTAGTCTTGGTCAATATGGGAAAAATAGAACTTTCAAGTTCACAGATGCTCCTCGGCTTGCAAATAAATAAATAGAAATGCATAAAACTCATTCCAATAGAATTTATGAAAGTTCACACATTTTTAAAAAACAATCAAATTTCTGGGATATTTTTGAGTTTAGCTGGGAAATGTTCAGATGAGTCTGTTGAGGTGATAAGTGTTTTACCAGCTCTCAAACTATTTTCTACCACCTCACAAACAACAAATAACAGGTGTTTGTGTTGTACTGCAATAATATTTTATAATTTTGAGATTGAAGATATAGTTCAAAGGACTAGAGCACATGTGTTACATGCCCCAAGATTCTTACCTTACCACATGGTTCCCAGATCATCAGAGTATCCCAAAAGCCAAATAAAAATAAAGATAATCTGATGATAACAGTAATAATAAATTTGAAGTATCTGTAGTTTTCATCTTTTTCTCTGAAATATTGTATTTTTTTTATTTCCTAAAAGATTTCCTCTCTATTCCACACATTTTGAAAGAACTTTAATAAAAATGTGGAACTAGAGCAATATAGTACAGTGGTGCCGTGTACTAGGCTTGCATACAGCCTATCAAAATTTGACCCTTAACATTTCATGGTCTCCTGACCCATACCAAGAGTGATGCCTTAGTACAGATCCAAGAGTAAGCCCATAGATAGCATTGCTGAATAATACACCCCCTCTCCCAAATAAATAAAAAAACAAAATTGTATTCAAGAAGCTATCTCTTTGGGAAAATTCTAATAGAAAATAGAGGTTCATGTGGCTTTCATAGGGTGTATTGTACTTCAGGATTTAAAAAAATGAAGCAGGTAAGAGAAATAAAAGGGACTATAGAGAAAAGAGTAGACCAACCAAAAACACTCTTCTATAAACCAAAAAAGCTGCTCTTCCATAGTTCCCAATATATGCTAATAAAAAAAAAAAAACCTGTAAGGCCTGAGTTAGGGCCACCAATTACTATCATTCAGGTCTCTGCCTAATCAGCAACTATCCATACTGATGAGTAAATTGAGATCCCAAGATTATGCCTATCCTTCTACCCAATGCATCCAAAAAAAAAAAAAAGAAGAAGAAAGAAAGAAAAGAAAAGTAGAAGAAATGTGTCTGCCTCGATGAGGAGAAAGCCTTGTCCCAGAGCTCAGGGAACTAGACAACTAGAATCCAGAATGGAATGCATGATCCTCATTCTTGTTGTACACTTGAACAATCTCAACCAATAAACCATGAGGACAATTTGGAATATGGTAGGTATAGTTATATGTTGTAAATTATGGCCCATACTGGCCTACACTGAGTGCATCATGTATCATATTTTTGTTTTAGGAATAATATGTCACTTATGGAAAGATATCTTTCAGTTATTATGAACAAAGTTCAGTTTTTATGGAAAAAAATGTATGCTTTTTCTTGTATGTCCAGAGTCCTGGAAGGTCATTTACTATCTGCTAATTCTTGTAGGCTTCTGTGCCCTCTGGGGATGGCTATGAGGATTTAGGCAAGGGCTTTTATCACTGTGGCTTAACTGGTTGAAATTCCAAGAACTGTTGCAGAAAGCTAGCTCCAGATGACATTCCCTAAAAATCTCTCCCCTCCCCTCATTCCTTTTATTTTATTTATTTTTTTTTTTTTTGGTTGTTGAGATATACCTGACAGTGATCAAAGGTTACTCCTACCTCTGCACTCAGGATCACTCCTGTCAAGTTCAAAACACTGACTATATGAGGTGCTGTGAATTGAACCTAGGTTTGCTGTACGCAAGGCAAGTGCTATAGTCACTCCTCTCATTTCTTATAATCCTATATTCCCAACTCTATGCAAGGAGACATTATGCCAATCTCTACCTACATACAAATCACTGGAATTTCTTTATTTAGACCTTTTAATAATGTGCTTAGACAAAATCATGCTGGGTAATAATACTGGATAAAAACAAGGCCAATTGCTTCAAGGAAGGGGAACTAGTAGATATTATGAAAAAAATTAAATGCAACTGAAACACTAATGTATAAAATCTTGTCTGAATTTTAGGAAATCATGGGACTTAAAATCTTGTTTTCAGAAAGAAAGAATCTCCTCATAGTCAGTCTGCCCAAGAAATTAAATTCAAATATATTATCTCAGTACCTATTTTCAATTCTTAAGTTCTACAAAGTAAAACAATGATTCAAATGTGGGCTTTTTTTTTTATAGTGATAACAGCACATTTTAGTTTATTCCTCTTGAGCTGGTTCACAAATACTTGGAACACTATCCTCAGGTTCTGATATTTATGGTAAATTAAAAGCCCATTTAGTAACTTTTATTTGACAACTGAACTGTCTCGGAGCAGCCTTAGGCAACAGATACAAATGTCTGGTTTTTTCACAAAAAGCCATAAGGCACAAACAATTTTACAATGTTTAGTCTTGCATTGTTTGGTCTATACACTATGTCATCAGTAATGTGTTTATCAGTGAAAATACTATGCTAACTGCATATGCCAAGATGTGCTCAGAATAAAGTGTTCCTGTACATGCTATTTCTTAAAATACAAAGGAATATTGTTAGTCACCTCAAAAATTGTCCTTTTGCTTTTGACCTTTAGTTATACACAATGGGGTTTCCTTTGGAACACAATTGTGTAAAGCTCTTCAGAAACCTAGGATTCTTCTTAATAAAAGAAGCTGAAAGTCTGCAATTTAAATAAGCTGAGACAAGTATAAAGGTCTGTATTCACTGATGCCTTTCAAGTATTCCTAGAGTTAACCAACTTCTGGAACATATTTGGCATCTTTCTTCTCAAAAAAATCTCTGTACTATTTTGTGTGCCAGGGATCTCTTCCCCAGCTCCACCTCAGTCCTGGGTCTGCATTTCTAGAGTTCACATGTTGGATCTGTAAATGATGAAATGATCTTGACTGTGAGCCAACCCATCTTTGACACCCCGGAACACGGCGAGTTCAGCAGTCTTCTCCCGGAGAAAAAAGTACTGCCTCTAGACAGGCATATAAACTCTCCTCTCTCTCTATCTCTATCCCTTCTCTCTCTGTCTCTGTCTCTGTGTCTCTTTTTCTCTCTCTCTTTCTCTCTCTCTGCCTCTCTCTCTCTTATTCACCCCCATTTCCACCCCTGCCTCATAATGTAATCTATCTGTCATCATGTTCTGCTACACTTACCACTTACCCTCAGGACTCAAGTGTCCCCACTCTACCTGCTGTTCTTAATGCCATCAATAATTTTTATTCTTACCTTTTCTCTTCATAAAAATTCCTAAATATATTCCAAAATATATTTGAATATTACCTACTTCAAATTCTCTCAGAGAGAATTTAAAAATTCTGTCTAGCCTTGCCATATCTATTTCTATATTCCATCTAGCCTTCTCACATATGTTTCTACATTTCTAGAATTATTGTTGGTGCTAACAGGTTGTTTTTGTGCTGTTTTGTTTTTAGATATCTGCCTTCCTGTTATTTTTCTGTATAACAGCACTCAAGGTTAATTTCTTTTTGTATCACCCAGGTTCCACACTATTTAAAAAAAAATGCCATTTTAAGTAAAATATTGTATAGGCCCTAACTTGGTTTAATTATCACAAGTAATAGGAAAAGGGGGTGGTACTTCTTTATTGTGATCTGAAAAACTTGTCAAAGATTAATTGATAAATAAAATGTAAATACATTGAGAATACCAGGAACAAAGCAGAGATAAATGGATTTATCCTAAATGGATGAACCATTAAGGTCCTACAACAAGTAATTAATTTTGTAAAGGTCTTTATGGCTTTCTTATATATGATCTTTTTTATGACATTTTTATATATAACTTCTTTTTATTTCTCTTATTTTGTACCCCAATCTATTGCTTTTCTTTCCTTCAAACAAAACCACATACCTCGATTTATCTAGCTCTGCTTCTTTTTATTTATTTTTTTTTTTTTGGCTTTTTGGGCCACACCCGGTGATGCTCAGGGGTTACTCCTGGCTATGTGCTCAGAAGTCACTCCTGGCTTGGGGGACCATATGGGAAATCGGGGGGATCAAACCACTGTCCGTCCTAGGCTAGCGCAGGCAAGGCAGGCACCTTACCTCCAGCACCACCGCCCGGCCCCAAGCTCTGGCTCTTAAATAGAGGGGTAAACAAGGGTTCCAGGACCAAACAGATAATGTGATCACTATTAGTAAGCCAGACAAAGAGGGGTCCTCCTACTCTAGCAACCCGGTGAGTGATGGTGGGGTATATGGGTTGTAGAAAGGGAACTAAGATGAGGGGAGGACATATTTGGTGATGGGTAGTCCCCTATTCAATACCTAAAATACTACTATGAAAGATGTAAGCCATTATGAAAAAAAATTTGTGTTTTAATCAGAAACTTTCTTTGACTTACATATATTATTATTATATTAATTATATTATATGTTATGTTATGTTACTATATTATGTTATGTTAGTTTACCTCATTATGTTAATCAATTTTGTCTCTTGAATAAATTCTCACAATAGGGGCCGGGCAGTGGCACTGGAGGTAAGGTACCTGTGCTAACCTAGGATGGACTGCGGTTCTATCCCCCGGTTCCCCATATGGTCCCCCGTGCCTGCCAGGAGCGACTTCTGAGCGCATAGCCAGGAGTAACCCCTGAGCGTCACCGGGTGTGGCCAAAAAATAATCTTACAATAAATAAAGAGAAGTACTACTGCTGCTTTTGTTTATAAATATAAGTACATGCATACACATAGCATAGACATGGCATGCACACATACTTGGCTTAAGGTAATTTTAAAAAGGTTGCACTGATGAAGGGTGATGTTCTTTTATTACAACTGAAACCCAACTGCAAATATGCTTGTAATCATGGTGCTTGAATAAATACATTATATAAAAGAAGAAATATTTCTTAAGATTATTTAAATTTATTTTGCCATGATCTAAAATAAGCAAACAAACAACTTTTCTCCTTGAAATTCATGGATTCCAGCAAAGAGCTTTCGTGTTAGCATTCTCATATGTTAAAAACACTGAGCCTTTCAGAATGGTTGAAGACAGGACTTTATCATACAAGCAAAGAACAAACTTTGGGGAAAAAAGAAAATCACTAGAAAACAAATAGTGTCTCTCTGAATCAGTTCAGCTCAGAGAAAAGTTTCCCTTCGTGCTTTTTATTTTTTATTTTGTTGTATCAGGTTTATAATAACAACAACCTATTGAAACAGTGAGTTTCCATGTTTTTCCATAAAACAAAAGAAAAATAACTGATTAAAAACCTTTATCTTTTACATTTTTTTCTTTTCTTTTCTTTTTTTTATGTTTTACACTTTTAAAGAAAAAAGCTGAGATCCTGAGAGGCAAGTTTTTCATGGGAGAAATGTCTAAATTATGGAGCAGAAAAAAAGATGTCAATAACTTAGAAGAGAGAAAATATGATGCTTATTTGCACCATTTAAGTTCATATTTGGAGGAAATTTAAAACCATTACTTTTATTTTTGATTGTTTGTGGA
>PVKC010008593.1:0-27926 GCA_004027635.1 Crocidura indochinensis
TAAGCATTCAGCTATTCTTAGCTAGCCCTGCATCTTAACTTCTCTCAGTCATCTTTCCTCTGACCTTCAAACTGGTAAAGATCCAACCAGGCAAAAGCCAAAGACAAAAAGAGATCCTCTCCTCTGAGTCAGAGCCCTTAAGTACCTTTCCAAGATCCCTCCCACGAAATGGGCAGGGTCTGCAGGTAAAGTTACAGGTCATCTCTGGTTCCCAAGACCCCGACCAGAAATGACGGGTCTCAGTTACCTGTATTCCGGGGTGGAGCTACACAGTTCTATCTCCCAATGTCCTGTATCTCCAGTGTCCCCAAGCCAGGAGCAATTTCTGAGTGCATAGCCAAAAGCAATCCCTGAGCATCACTGGGTGTGGTCCAAACACACAAAAAAAAAAAGAAGAAGAAAAAAGAAAAAAGAGAGAGAGAGGAAAAAAAGAAAAAGAAAAAATGGAAACAACCTAACCGTATTTCACCACAGCTGTTAATTCTCAAATAAGTTGGCATTAACACAGACCCAGAACTCTCTCCCATCAGAAAAAAAGAAAAATCAAACTTCAACCTATGTGGGTTTAAGTATGGAATATTTGGAAATATAAAAGTTGATTTTAGAAAACATGCTCGGAATATGGTTCACTTTCTCCAAATTATGTTGAATTCCTTGTATCTGGAGTAACAGTGGGTGCTGGATCCTTAAGGACTTTAATATTGTGGGTAAGAACTTGCTGAGTGCTTCTCGAGTTTTACAGTGGAAGATGTGGAACCAAGACTAAGATTAATAACCTAGATTACTTTGGAAGAGTATATGTTGGGGTTCCTTTGTCTTATGAGCTGCTGATAGGAGAAGGGGAGTTTTCAGAAATAAATATTTTATAAATAATAAGCAGAAAAATTGAACCATTCTAGTTAAGGACTGATTAAAGAGTTTGCATTGAAAGCATAGGAAAAATTGATTCTGGTGTCAAATTGAATGAATGGTACATATACAAACATTTAACATGGAGCTTCTGAGTCATATGCAGAATTTGTAGAATAAAATGATAGAGGCAGATAAAAGATATGGTAGCAGAACATGTTCTGAGGAGAATGTTAGCCTTTGACCATGCCAATAAAATTGTCAGGCTATAATGCATTCTTTTAGGGAGAGAGAACATTTGATGGTGTTCTACATGATTGTAGGAATGCTGGAATGTACTGTTCTCTCTTTCTGCCCATCAACACCACTTTAAAAAACTATGCTCCTTATATGCAAATTCTGGAGAATCAGAATGGATACATTATCTGGTTAGTGGATACAGTGAACTTGTACAGGAGACCACCTGACTTTGCCCAAAGTGTGGTAAATATTTCCATGAGTCTAGATATTGTTTTCATCGTCTTATTGTATCTCAAACCACTGGGTAAGAGTTCCAAAACAAGCCTATGAGTTCAGGTCAGATGCTTTAAATATGGAAATATGGTACACTTTTGCAGGATACAATTATTTTATAACCCAACTCATGGACACATCTCAATACTACATCTCAAGACCAAGACTTAATCATACTGTCTCAAGAAACTAATCAGGGGACAATCTCAGGCCCCCAAAATTTAGAAACTTTTTAATCAATAATTCAATTTCCCAGTCCAGCCCAAGGATCTCCAATGCATAAGCTCATTTAAACCTGTCATTTCAGGAAGATATGCCATAGATATACCCTACACTGAAAAATTAACTGTAATACCAGTTCAGTGTCCTTACAAGAAAGGATCTGGCATAAAAGGACCAATTTCTTCAGAAACAGTTGATCTGATAATAAAGAGAAGCAGTCTTACTCTTAAAAGTATTTTTGTTAAATTTGAAATTATAGATTTGGACCATACTGGAGAAATAAGAGCTCTTGTTTTTATGCCCACAAATGAACTTTAAAAAAGGCAAACATATAGCTCAATTATTTTACTTCCTTATTTTATACCTGGAATATTAGAATGCATCATATGATATTTCTGCTAGTCAATTAATATCTTTTACTGCTAAGTTTAAAGAAGAAAATCCAATGTTATCCCTTGAAATTCAGGGCAGAAAGTTTGAAGAAAAGTTTAACTCTGGCAGTGAATTTTCTGTATTTTCTTTAAAACACTGGCCCCACAATTGTGTATTGCCCCAGTGTCTGTTCAATAGAGCACTAGGCTTTGAAATGTATAGGAACAGAAAATCAACAGGCTGTTTTTCTACCGTATATAGCTCCAGTTTATATGAACCTTTCGGGGCGCAAGTTCCATATGCAATGAAGGGCAGAATATCACACCCTCACTCAATGCTTCTCACTTCAACAACTCCGATATTTCAACTTCTTGCCCAACTACATTCCAGCCTACTAGCTCAGAGGTTTTGCAATTTTTAATTGGGGTCACTAATCAAAGCACCCAGCACTTATTCCAATCAAATGGAAATCAAATATTTCTATCTGGATTCCTCAGTGGCTCATGATCAACAAACACAAAAGCAGTGGCAATGACAAATAAGTTGACAAACATCTAATACTGGAACATATTGAAACCTCCTTTCCTGAATGAAATCTCCTCCCCACTTTGTTGTGCAAAAAGGCCAGGGATCTGAAGACTTTTATCTGATTTGAAGGTTGTCAATGCATCCATGCCTTCCTCGGAAATTACAGTATGGCTTACCATCACCAGTAGCCATTCCAAAAGACTGGCCTTTGAGAGTAATTGACTTAAAAAAACTTTTTATCTTTTAGTTTACCAAAAAGACAGAAAGTGCTTTGACTTCTCAGTTCTCTCTTCAACAATAAAGCCCAAATGCAGCGGTTTCAATGGATGGTTTTACCTCAGAGCATGGCAGACTTACCCCACCATGTGTCAATATTTTGTTGATGTGATCTTACTTTCAGCTCACAAAAAGTTTCCTCGCGTATATTTGGTCCACTATGTGAATGATATTTCATGGTCTGCTCTATGGACAGAGAATTAAAATATTTTTATGAACATGTCATTATTTGCTTGCAGGTTGCTGGTATAACAATATCACAGAAAAAATAAGACTTGCCTACATTTCAAAATTTAGGTTTTGTATTGAACGGTACTTCAATGTATCCCCAAAAGATTTCTATTTACCAGAGAAAACTAAAGACTCAATTATTTTAAAAATTTTAGGTGACATGAATTGGGTTCATCACTACCTTCAGGTTCCAAACTCTAAGATTAGCAACTTATTCAGCACAATGGGGAAATATCTAGACTTAAATAGCCCCAGGTGTTTAACTTAAAAGACCAAAAAGGAATTGAATTATTTTTCATGGACTAGCTTCAAAAATTCTATCTTTCAGGTTCAGACCAGGAAAGAAAGAGTCACTTTTAAGTTTGCAACTCCTCAATCTCCAATGGGTGCTATAGCTTATCTGTCTGGCTATTGCTCAGCTGTCTAAAACTCTATAATGGGCTTATTTACACAATAAAAACTCGAATATTTGTACCCTATTTGGAGTTGATCACTACCCTTATCATCAAAGCAAGGCTCAGAGAAATTTTTTTGTTAGGATTTGATCCTCAAATAATAGTCTTGCCAATTTCCCCTTTCTCCCACCAAAAGGAATAGAATGCAAATTACTTTTTATAGAGTCCCTTTCTGAGCCTTATCATATTATTCAGGAAAAGTTTCCTCCCATTATCTGGCTGGAAAGGCCTAGGATATCTTTAAAAGGATACATTTTATAATCGTATCTATTATCTATTTATCCCCTATACCCAACACCTCCTTATTTTACATTCACAGGTTGTCATCAGGAGAAGTCAGTAGTATCATTGGAACTTCACTGACCACAACAGTGCCTGCAAATTACAAATCTGGTCAACATGTGGAAATTGGTACTTTAAATTAGCTGCTAGTACACATTTCAGAGCCATGCAATATAGTAAGTGATTCAGCTTACATGATAGTATCGTTTCTAGGCATAGAAATTGCCTCTTTACATGTTCATAATCAGATTGTTTAAGACTTGCTTCAGCAATTATAAGCCCTTCTGTAAAAAAATTTTCTGAGCCAATTTTAATCACTCGTATTTGAGGCCATTCTGGCCTCCCTAGGCCAATGTCTCAAGGAAATAAAATGCTGACCATTTACATATAAAAATATTTAGGTCACCTGCAAAAAAATATGAAAATCTACATACAAATGCCTGCTGCATACATATGAAGTATCAAAATCTATGGATATAAGCCAGATAGATTGTCAATAAGTATAGCATTTGAAAGCCTTTGAATCAAAGGAATCATGTAGCTGGGGCTAATCCTCGAGGTTTACAGACTAATGAATTAAGCCAAATTCACACGTCAACATCTTTCCAAGAGACACTATCTCCTTGTTGTCATTAATTAATTAATTAATTAAGCCAAATTATTTTAATTAATTAATTAAGCCAAATACACACGTCAACATCTTTCCAAGAGACACTATCTCCTTGTTGTCATTGACACATATTCACATTTTACCTGGGGAATACCAATGATTTTGAAAAGAGCCAAAGTTGTTTGCACCTTCATTCTATGATGCTTTTATATCATGGGTGTCCCCCAATCCATTAAAAAAAAGAAAAATGGTCCCTCTTAAACAGTAAACCTTTTCAATAATTTTGTAAAATGGCAAATCAAACATATCACCAGAATCCCTTATAATCCACAGGAACAAGCCATAGTTGAAAGAGTTCAAAGAACCCTCAAAACTCAATTATTACAATATAGGTAGAGGGGCAGAGCAGCAATGAACATTTTACCCTTATGTTATTTTTGCTGCACTTCCTGTATTTACTTCAAGGAGAGCCCTACATGAAAGAAAGACACTTTAAAGAAGATGCTCAGGTACAAAAATTCACATACTTAGATAAGATTTTATAATTAATGGATTTCTGGAAATTTTCTCATTTGAAGAAAAAGAAAAGCTTATGTTTCCACAGATGGCAACTGTAGGAAGAAACTCTGGCCCCCACTACATTATTTCAGGTGCAGTATTTTTACAAATTAAAAAAACTCAGACACTGGCACATGATAGGATCTGCACTTAATCCCAACAAAGAATACTTGAAAGGACAAGATCAGGAAACAAAAGCAATCTGATCATATAACTAGGACAATAAGCTGACAACACACATAAAGCAGAGACTATCGGTAGTGGAAATGACTAGTTTCAGAACCTCTGTATATGAGGGACTGGATCCTGCTCTCATTGAACTTCATAATTTATACATCTACAGATAAATACATCTACAGATATACTGCAAAATTGCCTTAAGTTATTTTCAAAGAAAAAGAACTGAGAGACAATAATAGGGTTTAATGCAGCAACTGCAACACACAGTAGAATTCTCTAAAAAGGGCAATAATTTAAAAATTATCACCTGTGCATGTGAGATGTCTGAAAATATTTTCCTTTAATGGCAAGTGAATAAAAAATCTAGAGATCTACATTGAATTTCCTTTAGAAAAACTTGACTGGTCATGATACACTATAGATCCTAAGGACAACCCTGAAGAATACAACTTATTTTCTGTTTTGAGTCATGATGGTGAAGTGTAAAATACACAGTCTATAGTCAAAATGCAGCAAGAAAACATTAGTTTAAATTTGATGATCAAAAATTTGAAGAAATCTCCAATTTGTGAAATCTTTAGCATCCTATTTTCTTTTTTATACCTCAGAGATCTGCAACAACAGATATATCTGTTTAGGATAGGCAGGTGTTCAACTGACTGATCTTTATAAATGTCTGCAATAGTAATTTTATGCATAATAAGCTATAGAATGAAATAGTTAAATATGGACTCCACTACAGTGATCACTGTAAAATGCTTTAGCATCTCAATTTATATTCTATTATGTTTATACTAACATTTTAATGATATTATTTACAGTGATCCATGGAGATATAATTTGGATGTCCTACTTCCACATTACAGTGATACATTACATTGGACTTTTAATACAGTGCTCATTATGTCTTGACAAATATTTTAAATTATTTATTTATTTATTTATGCCTGTGTGAATGCTTTAATGCCTCTCAAATTATGTCCTTGAATAAGGCATCTAAATTCCATAGATTTTTTATAGTGCTCAGTCATTGAATATGTATTTGCATTTTACTTTTAGTTCATGCTAGTTTTCTACTATACAATATGCCTTTGTTCTCAGTTTGCCTTCAGGAAAGAAACCTGAATGTTCAAGGTTTGTGATACAATAATCCAAGGTGTAGACTCTTTTTATGGTGCTCATCACCATATAATTAGTATTATAGAATTGAATGTCATGATTGCTTTAAGAATGTTTTATGTGCGTTCTAACCCATGAAGCTTTTTTCAGCAAAATTCTCTTCAATCAACTTTAATTACTCTAAGGAATTGGAAAACTTTTTCACTTAACATGCCAGCTTTATATTTTGAAGCGCTTTGACCCATTCCACCTGAGTCAGTTTTCCAAATGCAACCTGTGGATTGGTCTTTTTGTCTGTCTATGTGTGTGTGTATGTGGGTGTGGTGACTTCCTCTATGTCTGTTTATTTCTCATTCATATTGTACTTATTTTCTGTCTTGTATATTGCACTGCTTTCTATTGTAAATAGCCCTTTCTTTCTCCCCCTCTTAAACTTACTTTATAAACAATTTCCTTTTGTTTTCTTTCACTTTCTACCCACTGATTTATTTTTTATTCCTAGTTAACTCTTTTACCCTTCATTCTTAATTCTTCAGGAACCTTCAGCTATGACTGAATTCTGTGGCCAACCCAGGAAGAAGATGCTGCCACCACTGCTGTTTCTGTGATCTCAGCAGCCCTCTTCTCTCCCACTCCCCTTCACCATGGACTGTTGTCTGCAATTGCTTTCAGCTTTGAAGAGATCCTCAGCTCTAGGACATTCCCTGATCTGTAACTGTTTCTAGCTGTTTTTTCACAACCCACAAAAACACGTTGCAAGCTGAAGCTGTGATCTGGAATTTATTCTCCCCTCAGACTATTTCAGAAGACTCAAAAGAGAATATGTACACCTCCTTTGTGTTTTTCCTAGCTGTATTTTCTCAATATGTATAATTATTTAGTGTTTTTCATTTATAGATATAGTTTCCCCTCTTCTTTCTGTACTTTCTAGTAGGACTTCATAGTAGAGAGAAAGACAGTATCATTTCAGTTTTGTGTATTTGATAAAACTGGGGTTATCTATTATCTATTATAGGGATTGTCTGGTTTGTTATTTCCAAATAGATTCCAATATTCTTTTTGCATGGGCACATTGAAATGGAAAAATTTTAGATACAGAAAGGAGTTACTTATATTACTAGAAATGGGAATTCCAAAAATTTTTACAGGGGGGCAATTTGCCTCAAACATTTGTCATAATGATTTGACTTAGGCTTCATTCACTCAGATATTGGATAATCTTCCCTGAACCTTAGGCTCCATATTTGGATCTGGCACGGTTTTCTTCACCTATATCAGGAACCAATCTTCTAGTGGAATAGGTCCCAGAACTGTTTTTGGAACCTATTTGACTCAGAATGGGCTCACATGACAACCTGTGGATAACTTGGAAAGCATCAATAACTTGCTTTCAAGGCAGATTTCTCTGCCTCACTGCCTAATGGTGAGATAATAACAAGAGATGCTCCAACAACCTTATTTGTATTAGGATTTTGCAAATACCAAGATCTCTAATTACTAAAGCTTGACTGCAACAACCTGGATTTAGGAGAAATTTTCCTGGGACCATAAAAAAGACTTTGGGGTTAGACAAATTAGTATGTCTGGAGCCTGTAGTTGGTATTATGTCAGGATGGCTTGTAGATAGGGACATCTTGTTTTCAGGCCAAAAGTTTTTTCTTTCTCCTTTTCCCAAGTTTTTCTGTGCTATGCAAAAAAAATTGTCACCCCTTTTTATCTTTTAGATAGAGACATTTGACTTTTTCTTAGTAGCTTGAAACATGAATTACTTTGTTTTATCTCATATTTCTGTATTTTTATAATGATAAAATGATACAGATGTAGCTAATCATTTTAAGCACATAGTCTGCTTTAATATCCAGAGTACACACCCTGCTTTCCCTAATAATCCTCTTTCCTAAACACAGAAGCACACACCCTATTTTAATCCCTTCTCAAATCATACCTGATTGATTTACACAGAATCAACATGGTAGTCTCCCCTAATATAAATAGTTATTTCCCACCTACAATCAACTGAGTTATTCTCCTGAAGTGGCTATTGGATGCTTATTGATGAGTACTCTACTATCCTGGGTTCCTTCCTCGTTATCGACTTCTACAACCAAAGACTTTGACCTCAACAGAAACCTCTATAGCTTGGATATCTCCTCACTCAGTATAATTTACAGTCTTTGTCATTCTGTCTCTCTGTTTCTCTCTCTGTTTCTCTATCTCTCTCAGACTCATTAGGCTAAATTGTGGGTAACTACATTTGGAATCCCAAGTGACCCCCAAAAATGTATTCTAAGTTTGTTTTAAGGTGAAGTCAGAATTTCTCAGGACTTACTCCTTGTTCTGTACTCAAAAATAAATTCATCCGAAGACCAGGTGACCATATGTGGTGCTAAGCATCAAATTAGGCTCAGTAATGTCAAACACCTTACCCCACAGTATTAGATCTGTTGTTAATGCCTATACTAATATCTAATCCCCTCCAACAAACTCGAATGGGGCCCCCTTTCCAGCCTTCTTATCTGTCCATTGGGGCCAGCCATGTTTGTGTTGGGGAGGAAATAGGGAACCTTATGTCTTAATCCCTTCCAACATGCAATCGGGGCTGTATTTTTGGATCTTTTCCAGTCTCCTTCCAGGTCCCAGCACCATTGCTGATCCTTTGTCAGGCCTGTGTCTGGGCAGGAATATGAAGGCCCTCATACCAATTTCTTCCAAAAAAGCTCAAATGTGGGCCTCTTTCTTAGCGTTTTATCAATCTTTTTCTGGGTTACAGTGCCATTAGTGAAACCCCCTTCTTTCCGATTAGTCCTCCTTTTTCCAAACCATGTGGATGAAAGTCATTCAATTTGTATCATAGACTTCATGGAACGTTGAATCTAGTAGTTCTTTCTTTTAGAAAATGTATAGCTCAAAGAACAGCTGAACAAATCAATAAACTGGTATCCAATATTTTTATTATATTTAAACAACCTTACTAGTTTAGAAAAATAACCTCTAAGAATATATACCTTGAGCCACATTTAATACAAATAATTCAATAGATCACTATTTTAAATATAGTGATACTCAGTCACTCCAAACCATTAAATGGAAATGTCATTGGGGAAGGTAAAGAAGACATCTACTGTGGGAAATATATAGAGAAATCCTGGGAAATAGAGAGAAATCCTGGGAAAATCTCCAAGTCCACCCAAATGCCTGAACCTTATAGATGAGGACCTAAACTCCTAAAATCAACACTTGTGGTTTAGCAATGGAAAACAAGGTGTCACTAACCTGTGAAATTAAGAAATCTATAGAGGAACAATTCGACCAACTCAAAGAACTCTTTCAGAAGATGAGAGAAATTATACAATTGGAAAATGAGGAACGAAAATTAGTTTAGCAAGCCATACTAGTAGAATTACACAGGTGGAGAATCACATAGACGAATTTGAAGACAAATTACGAGCTAGCAGTGATTTAATAAAAGTCAAAAGAAGAAAGAAGAGAAAAAAAAACCCTAGAAGAAAATGTAAGATACTTAATGAACAAAGAAAAGAGAAGTAATCTCCAAATTATGGTAGTTCCAGAATGAGAAAGGGGAAGAACAAGTAGAGAGGGAGATAATTGCAGAGAACTTCCCCAACTTTGGGAAAAAAGTTTCTCTACAAATCCAAGAGACAAAAAGAGTGCAAAACACAATATACCCTAATAGAACATTACCAAGACATTTAGTAATCAAAATGGTAAAAAAAAAAAAAAAAAGGAATGAGATTGATTCCTTAAAGCAATAAGGGAGAAAAAAGCCTTAAGTATAAAGGAAACAACATAGGCATCTAACTAGATCTTCCCTTTGAAACAATCCAGGCAAGGAAAGAGTGGAATGACATGTTCAATACTGAATAAAAGAAACTTTATTTTTTTTATTTTATTTTGATCATATTGGCTTACATATTTTCACAGTAGTATTTTAGGTACATATTAACATTGAATCAGGGGAATACCCATCACCAAATTTGTCCTCCCCTTACCCCCATTCCCTTCCTGCAACCCATATCTCCCACCATTACCCCCCGGGATGCTAGAGTAAGTGGTCCCCTCTTTGTCTAGCTTACTATTAGTGATCATGTATCTGTTTGGTCCTGGTACCCTCCCTATTTGAGAGGCAGAATGAGATAGTTCGAGTTATGTGGTTTTGCTTGAAGGAAAGAAAAGCAATAGAATGGGGTAAAAATAAATCAAATAAGCTGAAAATGGACAGAGTCCTTCTAGAGGCTTTCAACCTCAGTTTGAGAGAGGACAGGAAAAAGAAATATCAAATAAAATATCCGGTGAGCATTACAGCAATAAAGACAAGCACCACACAATAGTCTTGGTCCAAAAAAAAAAGAGAAATAGAAAATAAAATAAAACTTCAATATCTACACCGAAATAAAGAAGTCAAAAAATCAATCAATAAATATATATGTGAATAAAATGATTATTTTGTGTTTTTATTTCTGTTTCCCTCTGCATAGGCATAGTAACTATTGGGAACATTATACAGGGAATTCCCTTGGCCTAGGAGATACAGGATTTCTCCACCCCTGAAGTATACAGTCATGGGATTAACTGTAGACGCCTTGCATAATCATTTACTCTCCCCTCGGTCCTTTTGTGGTGTATGGAAGACTTCTGCTTTGTCATGTATGGTAAAATCAGACCTCTGTATCTAGGAATCTTGTTATCTGTACAGCTCAAGGAATGGAGCTTAAGATGAAGTCTTTCTTTGTGGTTCTAGCAGTTCTGCTTCTTCAGTGTCATTTTAATCCATCTTCTGTAGTTGGTGGTCTTGGTCATAATGCAGCTCCTAGGATGGAGTCTGGGTTAGAGACTTGTCACCCTTTGATCTGTCCAAAAGCCAAGATCACTCTCTACAGATGACTGGTTGTTACAACCAGGACTGGACATTATGCATCCCAGGACCAACAGTAACAACAACAACAACAACAACAACAACAAAAAGCTCTAGCCTACCTTTTGGTCTATGATCTGTTCAACAAACAAGATCTTCAATTCCAGAGGTCTGACTCAGACAATCTCAACTGAATGGGTCGTCTGGAAACATAAAAGAAACTTTCAACCTGAGTCTACTACCCAGTGAAACTTTCATTTACATGGGAGGGAGGGGTAAAACACATTCTGAACAAAAAAGAAAAAAACTCACCTCACAATATTTGTGCTAACCAAACCAATGAACATTACTCAAATGAACAGTACTCAAAGAACAATTACAAGAACCAATTTCTGAATTCTAACAACAACAACAACAGCAACAGCAACAACAATCCTATAAAGTATAATGGCACAAAAGCCCTTTCGTTTTTTTCTTTTTCTAATTTTAAATAATTTTTATTGTGACCAATGTGAATTACAAATCTTTTACAGTTATATTTAAGATAAATAGTGACAGTGAAATAGGAACATTCTCACCACCAATGTTGTCCTCCCTCCACCTCTGTTTCCAGTTACATCCCATAACGCTCCTGTTTGTCCCCTAGACTACTAGTGTAACAGGCCCCCTTTGTATACAGCTCGTTGTAGATTGAGTATCTTTATTCTGTTTTCATTAAATTTGAGTTTGGTACTTATGTTTGATTATTTTTTTTATTTCCACTAAACCTTCATGTGATTGTTTGCTCCTGGTACTATCCAGTTTTTTTCCTTTTAATTTATGAAGCAGAACAAGTTTCAACTTCTGTTGTTACGTTAAAAAAGGCTGAGAAAAGCCTGTCTAGAAGCTATAAATATATATTTAAAAGAAGAATGAAAAAGAAAAAAACAAACTAGAATAAGCAACAACAAAAACAACAACAAAACAATAACAACAAAAGGAAGAGGAGCTGGTGTGGATTTGTTTTATTGCATAGGCACAGTAAGTTTTGGGGAAATTAGAAAGGGGATTCCCTAAAAGGTCTACACCTTTTAGGTATACTGTCATGGGAACAACAAAAGGCTCTAAATATGCTCATTGTCAAACCCTAAGGTCTTTTTATAGTGCTAGGAAACGTTCTGCTCAGTTGTGGTTGTCAAAATCAGTCCTCTGTAGTTAGAGATCTTGGTATTTGCACAGGTCATAGGACAAAGGCTAGATTAGAGTCTTTCCTTATGGTTTCAGAAGTTCTGCTCAGTCGTGCTTGTTAAAATCAGACCTCTGGAATTAGGATCTTGGTTGTGCACAAATCCTAGGCCAATCCCTGGGCTAGGGTCTTTCATTTTGGTCCCAGGAAAAGTTATCTTTAGTCATGGTTGTCTAAGTCAGTCTTCTGTAATTAGTTTTTGCAGTTTACCACAGATCAAAGGACAGGATGTCTTCACAACATCACTTTCTGTCAATAGTTTCCTTAAATAACAATATATTAAACTTTCCCATCAAGAAAGGTAACACCTCTTTAGATTGAGCAGGTCCAATAAACTGCTCATTATAGATGTCTATAACATTGTTCTAATGCTTATTTCCACAGGAAAAAAGTGCAGAATGCATTTGGAAGCCTTGTATTCCCAGTACATTGCTTAATATAAGAATTTTAATGTCATGATTTTACTATAACTATAATAAGTCCTTTATATTTTATCCACAGTGGTACATGGAGGTAGAAGTTGGTCACCCCAGGTCTACATTGCAATACTATACTATAATGAATTCAGAAGATAGTGCTTACCGAATAATGTTCTGACAAAAATTCTAATTTCTTCATTTTCTATTTGATTAAACCTGCTAAAAACATCTATTTTTATGTCCACAGATGACATTAGAATATGCAAGTGCATGCCCCAAACTTCTACTAAAAGCTCATTAATTCAGTATGTTATCATAATTTTTTTCAATATCAGTTCACCATTATACCAAAATGCTCATGATTTTAGATTGCTTTTAGGAAAGGAACTTGGATACTCAAGACCTGCTAGATAATATTTCATGGTGTAGAGACTCCTCTTACAGTGTTCATTATCATATTCACTTAGTTTTCTAGACTTGAAAATTATTTTAATAATGCTCTATACACAGTCTAACTTATGAAGTCTTTATTCAGGAAAGTTTTACACTCACCAAACATGTTTGGTCTAGAAAATGGTTAAGCTTTATATCTGACTTGTCGACTTTATATTTTTTAAGCATTCTGTCCCATTTTACCTGGATCAGCTTTTCAAGTCTAAGACATGGATAAATTCTCAGAGTCTGTCTATGTGTGCACATGAGTGAATGTGTTGGCCTCAGTGTCTGTCTATGTTGTATATTAACCTTCCCCCCCTAATTATAACCCCCTTCACTTACCACCTTATAACTTCTTTTCTAGCCCATTACTCTCTCAACCCCATCTGTTATTTCATCCATTTAAGCCCTTTTACCTTTAATTTTTAACTCCTCAGGAAGTGGAACATACCCCCCAACCCCACAAATCAGCTGCCAACCAGCTCCAAAAATAAAAAGACAAGATTCTCAGCCTGAGAAGAAGTTGCCAGTGCTGCTGCTGCTATTTGTTTTGGTGGCCTTTTCCCCAACCCTCACCTTCCTCTGCAGCAAACTGTTGCTCACTACCAGATTCAGTTTCTGAGAAGCTCCTAGCTCAAGGACTTTATCTGATATGTTACTGCTAGGACACATTTTTAGAACTCCACTAGACCAAATCACAGGCCTAAGCTGTGCTCCAGATTTTATCCCCTTCCCAGACCATTTCAAAATACTTAAGAGGAACATGTATATCTCCTTTAAATATTTGTTTAGTGGTATTTCCTTAATATATATAGCTCTTACTGTCTATCTTACTATTTAGTGGCAATTTCCCCCATTTTTGGATCTATTTAGTAGAAATTCTAGTAGATAAGTTTCTCTAGTGTTCTGAGCTCATGTTAGAACCAGGTTATTGGGATTGTGTAGCTTATTTTTATGCCCATATGCACCAGTAGTACCATAAGGTATTGTTTCTTTTTTGCATTTTCACATTAAAATGGAAAAACCTTATGTGTACAAACAAGTTCTAATCTAATATATATAGGAACACATAAACTTCATAGTGCAGTGGGGCCTTCTGCCCTGAACACTTGTCATAGTGACTTGGCTTAGGCTTCAGAAGATTGAACATTGACCATTCACCTTTGAATCTTGGATATCATCTATAAAATTATAGATTTTTGAGCATAATTTTCTACACCTGCACCAGGAATTGGACTTCTACCAGGAAAGGTCCTACTGCTACCCTAGCATCAACTTTCAGAGTGGGTTCATATGACACCCTGATGACTTGGTAACAGCAACAACCTCCTTTAAGGGCAGGGTTATCTGCATTGCGCCCTAATGGTGAGATAAAACTAGAAGATACTATTCAACATAGGATCTGTACAGAAACCAGGATCTCTAACCACAGAAACCTGACAACAACAACAAGGATTGTGAAGAGATTTTGCTGGGACCACAAAAGAGACTTTCTGCTTAGACAACTTAGTATGCCTGTAGCCTGTAGTTGGTCTTATGCCAGGAAATATCTTCCTGTTTTTAGGCCAAAGGTTTTATTTTATTTTTCCCATATTTTGCTGTGCCTATGCAAACAACAACAAAAACAACTGCCACTCACACACTATTTTTATCTCTTATCTATAAAAAAGCTTACTAAGCCTTGTATTAATAACTTTATTGGAGATACAATAATCTTCAGAACCATACTTGCTACTGAATATTTTTCTCTTTCATTTTATTTTATAATTTTTCCTCCTATTTTCTTTCTGTTTTTTCAAGAAATTTGTTTTCCATAACTTGAAAAAATGTATTATAATTAGTTATGTCAACTATGTGATTAATTTTTTAAATAAAGTATTTCAAAAGTAAGTAAAATAAAATAAAATGTATATGCAAAGAGGTATACTAAAAGGCAGAGACTAGAATAGAACTTCCTAACAGAATTAACATAATTTTACTTTTGGCTAAAAAACACTAAAAAGTACAATATTTTAACAGAATAATTTTCTTTACTTATTCTATTAATTAACCCACTTTAGGAACACTATAATTATTATATTATATTTATTCCTTTATATTACAAAGTAAGATCTCAAAGTTATTTATATTCCAAGATTACTAAATTTAACCCCTGTCATTAGTAAATTGTTGTTGTTGTTTTGGTTGTGGATCACACCTGGCTGTGCTCAGGCTGTGTCCTAGATCTGAACTCAGGAATCAAACCTGATAGTGTTCAGCCAAAATCAAACCTATGTCAGCTGCTGCAAGGCAAGAACCTCAATTGCTGTGCTATAGCTTTGTCCCTAACCCCTGTAAGTTGATGAAGAAGATATCTGAGATCAACTTTTAGGATTAAGAAATATAAATATTATTTTAAGTATAGTTAACAGAAATTGAATGTACATTTGTATACTATCTTTAGGAATCAATTTCATTGTCATAAAATCAAAAAATAGATGAACATATTGAAAGGAAATATATTATCCATTATAAATGAAGTGATTTATTTTAATACTACCCTATACAGGAAACCTTGATTTAATTATAAATGATTAAAAAAATTTTGCTTTGTATACAAATTAATTTTAATTTTATACAATATTGACTATAGGTTTGCTAGTAACTATATTTAACAAGATCCTGCCTTCTCTCTTAAGGTCACCACACTGAGTTCCCAAGCTTCTATATTCTGAAGAGAAAGAAGCAGAACAATTTAATTTTACTTTAGAAAAATATATAGTGAGGTGTGGAAATATTAGTTAGCTTTATATGAAAATTTACTCTATAAGAAGAATTTCAGTTCATATTAGGACAAGTCTTGTTTTTGTTTTTTTGATATGTAAAATTCTGACTTAAATGAAAGTTTTCAAAGTTTCCAAACAAAAAGTTTTGGAAACTTCTCAAAGGACCTGTTTTGTCCTCACTAAGATAAGTCTTGGCTGTGTTTGTAGACAGGCAGAATCTATCCACACCTAAAATGAGATTCTAGCAAAGTTGCCTTTTCCCTTTCCACTAACATTCATTTAGAAAAGTTCAACATGATTCTAAATGGGGTGACATAGAAGGTTTGGGCTGGAATTTGGGAAGATTGGTGGAGGACGGTTGTCGTCGACTGTGGATTGGGGCTGAAATATTGTATGTCTAAAGTTCAACTATGATTAACTGTGTAAACAACAATGCTTTAAACAATTTTAAAAGTCTTGTGTTTTAGAAGTTTTGTCATGCCATTCTCAGATCTTCATGAGTGATACTCTTCTTTTGTTTCTTAAATCTTGACTTTTTCATCCGCAACTTTTATTCCTTTGTTCTTTCTCCCTATTTATAAGTGTTCACAAATGCTCCAAATTATTAATTTAAAATACAAATTTGGGGCCGGGCGATGGTGCTGGAGATAAGGTGCCTGCTTTGTCTGCGCTAATCTAGGACAGACTGCGGTTCAATCCCCCGGTTCCCCACATTGTCCCCTGTGCCTGCCAGGAGCGACTTCTGAGTGAATAGTCAGGAGTAACCCCTGAGCGTCACCGGGTGTGGCCCAAAAACCAAAAAAAAAAAAATACAAATTTATAGAACTTAAAAACTTATTAATTTTTAATTCTCTTCTATTTTTAGTAGAATGTGATGAATGATAGTCACTCCACATCTTCTTTCCAACATGATCTTGAACTACTGTTAACCAAGTTCATGTGTATCACTTACTAGCTCACTGAACTTATTTTGCAATTCTGTATCTCTTTTTTACTCAACTTCCATATACAAATACAAACAAATCTATAGGTTAGTTTTTAAATCAAATAGCAAAAGTTTATTAATATTTACTCTTTCATCTTACCATTTTGTCATATCTTGCCATCTTGCCATTTTACGATCTTATTCTTCTTGGATAAGTACAATTACCATCTGATCAATTATTTTTGTTTACAACGCTATTTTTCTTAGATTTAGAAGTGACTCTTCACATAGAAATCTAACTTGTTTCATATTTAACTTACTTTTTGATAAAAAGTGCATGCATTTTTAAGAAATAGTATGGACAAATGCTGTATATCATTTGTTCAGTACTTTTTTAATGATAAATCTCAACAATTTTAAAGTGTGGTATCTCAAAAAGTTTATTAACATTCATAATGCGAAGACATACTACTTTTTATTTATGACAAGTATTCCTATATTCTTTTAACATATACACAATCTTTCTTGGTGACCACTAACTTGGAACTTATGTTATATCATTTTGTCTTTTAGAAATGTTCATTTAGATATATAAATGGAACAATAATGTATCACTTCTTAGGTTTTTATACAATTTATAAAATTTATCCTCCATATAGTATGCACAATATGTGCAGGAGGTATCAGGTCATATCATTTGCCCTGGCTCCTATTGTTACATAGGGAACCATATGTGGTACAAAGGATTAGTTCTTTTTGTAGTTTGTAATTCACGTCTATTTTCAGTCCATCATTATTTAACAATATAGAAAAAACAATTTCTAGTCTCTTGATTTTATGGGATTATTTTTATGGCCAAAAGGTGATTTTTCTTGTGTGCATGGAAGAATAATTTGTTTCCAAATTTGTGGGATGTAGAGCCCTATATGTATTATCTACTAAGACATTCTCTTCCTTTTCTTCCTTCAAAGCTAGTATATCCTTGATAGGTTTTATCTGATTAACCTATCAAGTGGGGACATGCTGAGTTGAACTACCTCACTATTATCATGTTGCTACTGATACTCTTAAAGTATATATTATATATTCACTATTTATTTATTATTTATTATATATAGTCTTCAAATATATCAACTACCTATTTAAAGTATTTTGCTGGCTTCTTAATGAGTGCATATATTTAGGATTGTGATTTCTTCCTGATGTGCATATCTCTTAATTATTAAGTGTAGCTAAACACACCTTGATTTCTCATAAAGCATATACCCTGCTTTTCCTTAAACAGAGCATACACCTTCTTTTCCCATGAACAAAGCACACCCTGATTTCCCATAAACACACAGAGCATACATCCTAATTTTCCATGGCCTGATATATATCTCACTCTATACAAAAAACAAAGTTTACCTCCAAGTGGCTTGTGGATACTTTTGAATTTCTAAGCGTTCTACCCACCAGGGATTTGGCCTTACCTATTTAATTTACATCTGAACAGGAACCTCAGACACAGGGAGAAAAACAATGTGTGGTGTAACAGATTTTCCAAGATACTGGGAAGCAAACAAAACCAGGAGTTGGAGCAAGCCATTGCTATTGAGCCAAGAAGGGTGAAAGGGTGTTCTCCTCGTGGTTCTCAAACGGGCCCGCGGGCCACATACTGTATTTGCTCCCATTTTGTTTCTTCACTTCAAAATAAGATATATGCAGTGTGCATAGGAATTTTTTCGTAGCTTTTGTTTTTACTATAGTCTGGCCTCCAATGATCTGAGGGACAGTGAACTGGCCCCCTGTTTAAAAAGTTTGAGGATTCCTGTTAGATCATCAAAATGGCAGTCTCCTTATACTAGACTGAATATGCCACAGCCTTTATCAGAGGATCATCATACATGACCATATTCCTGATTTGCTTGGTGCTGCTTGGCGTATTTTAATAGCATTTCTTACATTGAACTGAATATACCATACCCTTCACTTATTTGATTCTACATTTTATAATGCAGAACTGGAGATAATATTTTCCAGAAGCAGCTATAGTCCATAAAATTTTCTCTGAATTTCATCCTTGGTTCCTCAACGAGGGCATTTTAGAAAGCACGATTTGGAAAAGAGCTAAGGACAATGTTTACAAGGCACATAAGAAGGGGATTAAGATCTCCCCAAATTTTGTTTACTTGGGATATTGTTAATTACATCATTAGCATTTTAGATTGTAATGCTAGAAAAGAGAATAAAAATGATAATACTACCATATCAGATCCTCATTTGCCCACACCGCCTACAATAGTGTTTCTTTCACACACATGCCATGAGAAGGTAGGGGTGCTTCCCATTAAAGATGTGTTCTCAATTTAAAGACTTTACCAGGGCCAATTATTTACTATTCTCTACTTATATCAAACAAGAGAGACCCTCACCTCCCAAATTGAACTTAACCTCTAGTAAATCAGTTGAGAAAAATATGTATAATAAGCCAACTACCACCTTTTTTTATTATCAGCCTGAAAAAGGCTCAGTAGAAATTTCCTCTTTTCATTCCCCATTTCTCTGCGTTAGAAACTAACCTAATAATTCCAAGTGAAGTTTGCAGTTAAAATTCATATCAGTCTAGAAAGGATCTTTCCACCTAGGCCTCCTGGGCATCACCTTCTTCCCCTTATTCTGGAGAATAATCAACACCTATCCTATGAAAACTTGAAAATAAACTGTCAGTCATTTTAAAAGGCCTGTGCTTCATATGGACCTATGTCTCTGTTCGTTAATGAATACATTATAAGCTCTACTGCACTTTGGAACCCCCAGGAGTTTTCAAAGTGCACTTTAAAACCCCACAGGAGTTTCATGTGGTTTCTATAACCTGCTAAGCCCTCTCAGTATATGCAATGAAAAATGTGGTTCAGTGATGAAGTCAGAACAACATTCCACAACTTAGGACATTCTGGGAAAATTTTCAGAGGTCTGATTGACTTCTGGATGGTAATAAGTGAGGGAGACGGGAGGACACACCAAAAAGCTGTTTTGCTTTGCCTCATGCTGTTTTAGCTCATGTCTGTGAGACAGTGTTGTTGGCTTTGAAGAAGATAGACAGATGCTGGATTTAAAGAAATTTATTCAAGGACTTTTCAGATTTTCTTATCCATATGCAAAATTTAATGGGAAAATGATGATTCAATTTAGAGACAGGATAAGTGTAAAAAGACTCAACAATACCTCCTAAAACAATTGGCTTTTGAAAATACTAATGAGGATTATTTGGCTATCTTGAACCTCATTAGAGAAAGGGAGGACTTCATAGATTATTTGAAGTCATGTCAGAATGTTGTTTCTATTAAGCATAAGGCAGATGTGAATTCTATTGAGGCCTCTGCAGTGCAGAGACAAGCTCAGGACAAGTATTTCCATTGGTGTAAATTAGATAATCTCTTCATGGAATGCAGAGCTGCTCCCAACTTTGCTTCTTCAAGAGCACCAGATGGACCTTGTCTGATGTGCAGCAAGGGAAATCACTGGCCAAGAACTTGCTACTATGTCTCTGGTAATCCTGTTCTGTCTTAGAAACTGGAAAAGAGACCAAGCAACCTTGGAAAAGAGAGCCTCGCCACCACAGAACCATGGTGCACTCCAACTGAATCCCCATTTCCTTATGTAAATTTATAGAGCTCTGATCTATAGATTCATTGCAACCTGCCAAATACAGGGACTGCTGCCTTATATATTCCATGTCCTAACACCATTACAATAGAACAGTCCTAGTGCCCTACAAACTAAAGCTGGTATAAAAGAGCCAATTCTGCTGAACACTGTAGGACTACTTCTAGGGAGGAATAGTCTGACTCTTAATAGTCTGACTGTCTGTCTATGTTGGGGTAATTGACTTTGATTATACTGAGGAATTATCAATTGTCTTTTTAGTACCAAATATTTGGACATTTGAAAAGGGAGAGCACATTGCTGAGTTCTTTCTTTTTCCTTTTTTTATACCTGGCCACTCCACTTATCCCAGGAGAGGAGACTTGGGTAGCATTAATCCCCGGGTGGCTTATCATGTTTATATTACAGAGGACATGTGCCCACTTCTAATTTTTGACATTCATGAGGAAAAATTAAAGGGAATTATTCACACAGAAGCCAATATTTCTATTATATCTTCCCAATACTGGCCCCACAGCAGTGCCTTGCAAACAATACCTTATTACTTGCAAGATTAGGAGGAAGGAAGAGTCTTCCTCCCTGTTCAACTAAACATCAGATGATTAGAATACATTGCTCCAGAAGGGATTTGTAATACCTTCCAGAGGGGATTTGTGATACCTTCCAGCCCTATGTAGCTTCTATGCCCCTGAATCTATGGGGTTGAGATTTAAACCAATAGTGGCACGCTCAGTTTATGGCTCCTACTCCAGCCACTTCTCTGGCCCCTAATTCAGAGGCCACGATGCCTTTTTAATTGGGGCATCTGACTTCAGCACCCCAAACCCCTTCTCATTCATTTTACAATCCTGTGTGGACACTGCAGTGGCTCCTCAACAATGTAAAAGAGGTGCTGGTAAATTAGACAGAGGGATAACTTATGCTAAGACATACTGAAACTTTTTTTTTCAGAAAGGAATTCCACAATGGCAGCTATTGATTGACTTGTGAAATGATGATTCTACCATGGTTCCCATGGGGACTCTATAACCTGTTTTTTATTTCTTTGCAATGATTCCCTAAAGTCAGACCACTGGTTGTGATAGACTTAAAAGTCTGTTTTTATAGCATTACTATCTACCCAGATGACATTAAAACCTTTGCTTTTTGTGTTCCCTCCTTTAATGATAAGACACCTTTATGTAATTTTCAGTGGGCTATTTTACCTCAGGAAAAGACCAACTTCCCTAATCTGTGTCAATTTTTTATTGATATGATTTAATGCCATTCTTATGCAAGCTTCCTCATGCTTATTTTATTTAATATATGGTTCATATATTGGTTACATGTTCTAATGATAGGGAGTTCCAGAGACTATGTGAGGATGTGATGATATGCTTGCCAGTGGTTGCATTGCAGATTGCCAAAGAGAAAATTCAAATTGAGCATATTCCAGTGCATTCCTAGAAAATTTCCATCAACCCCAAAAATTTTAAATCTATTAATGACTGTCAAAAATAGATGAAAGAGAGTAATTGGATTCCTTTCTCGCTTAGAATTTCTTTTTTTTTAAAGAAAATATATCACATAGTTGACACAATTGATACATTTGTATCAATTTGATATTGATACAAAAACTAATACATTTGTTTCAGGAAGAACAAAGGCAAAGGTATTAAAAAAATAGAAACACTAACGAGAGGAAAGAGAAAGCAAGGGTGCAGTAGTAAGTATATTTTTGAAAACCATTGAATGACCAATTAACTCATTAAAGGTCCAGCAGAAGATTTAATAAGTTTTTCTTCTCTCTATCTTTTGTTTTTCAGGAGAAGAGTTAAAGGAGTACAGTAAAAATGGTGTTAGATTGGCAATTGTTGATTGCATAGGCCCAGCAAAATATGGGGGACATGGAAAGGAAAAACCTCGGCCTAAATACAAATCAATCTTACCCCTGAAGTTTTCTGACATAAGACCAGTTCTAGGCTCCAGGCATACTGGGTTGTCTAACTCAAGTCATTGTCTGCAGTGCCAATACACTTTTTTTTTCACACAATTGCTGCTGTTGGTGTCAGGTTTCATGGAATCTGTGCATATCCTACATGAAGTCAGGATGATGTGGAGCGTCCTCTAGTTTCACCTCACAATTAAAGGGCAATGCAGAGAGCCTTGTCCTGAAAGCAGGTTGTTGTTGTTGTTAAGTCTTCTGGGTGTTAAGGGAAGTCTCTTTTGACTAGGTCGATGCAAGATCAGTGATAGGGTCTTCCTTGATAGAGGATTGCTTCCACTTAATGCTATAGACAATTGTGGTTGTTTCGGTGATAGCATCCCTGGTTCAGGGATGAATGGACAATGGCCATTCTTCTGAGGCCTGAGCCAGGTCATTATGACAGTGTTCTGGGTGTAAGGTCCCGTTGCATTACAAGATTTGTGTGTTCCTATCTCTATTAGATAAGAACTTGTTTGTATGTATAGTATTTTCCCATTTTAATGTGCCTATGCAAAAGAGGAGCAATGTCATATGGCATTATTGGTGCATATGGGGACTGCTGAAACAAGTCCAACAATCCCCATAATTTGGTTCTATCATAAGGTCTAAACCAGGGGTCTCAAACTTGTAGCCTGTGGGCCGCAAATGGCCCTTCGTACAACATTTTGAGGCCTTGCCCTAGAATAATCTTTTTTTGTTTTGTTTTGTTTTAGTTGTTTGGGTCATACCTCCCAATGTTCAAGGTTTACTACTGACTTTGCACTCAAGGATCACCCCAACTTTGCCTCCTGAGGCCCTCAGGTAAATTGAGTTTGATCAGAAAGAGAAGAACAGTGGGGAAAATCATCACTGTATAAGAAATATTTAGTAAGAGTTATAGCTATTAAGAAAATACATATATGATATTCAAAAGATATAAATGTGTCCCTTTTATGTCCTTTGAAATAGTTGGGGGGGTGTTAAATTCAGTGCACCACTTTGGTCTGTGATTTGGCCTGTGTGGTCTGATAATCGGCTGATGACAGTCCCATATCAGGAAAGATGCCTGAGCTGTCTGTGACTCCTTAGAAATAGAGTCTCTTAACATCACTTGGAATTTCTAACTCAGAGCTTAGTACTTGGTTCTTCTTATGTTCCTCAACTTTTGGAGATCAATCCACCAAATGAGATCTTTTACTTTAAGAGCAAAGGGTTCTGTAAATTAGAAATTCTTGTGTCAAGTTGAGAAGCATTTGCTATGGTCACATAGTAACACTTACTAGATTAATGTGGTGTGGTAGAATTGGAGGAGTTTTGGTGGTAATGTTGGAGAATTGGTTGGAGAGCTATAGGTGGTGAGATTTACTGATTAAAGGGATATTAGATGAATTTTTTTGAACTGCACTGCTGTAAGACCATTCCCCCCAATATCTTTTTTCACTAATGTGTATCTGAAGGTAATGATAATGTCTCTGTGGATATGGGTTATGCTACCTTCATATCTCTGGCCTTGGTTCCTCTAACCTTGAAATATTTACAGATACTCTTTGCTTAACGACCAAGTTCCATTTCAACTGCTTGGTTGTTAAGTGAGGAACTGCATGTACTGTATACAGTAGTACAGTATATGCATAGTACTTGGCAATACAATATTCTGAATAAGTAAAATAATGAGAAAGATCAAATTGAAAAGATTCACTTGTTTTAGTTTGCATAGGTTGTGTATGCAAATGGTCATAAGTGCAAGTGCAAGCATCACTAAACAGGTAGGTCATTAATCGAGGAGTATCTGTATTTATGACCTCATTGTTTGACAGAAGAATATTATTTAATACATTTACTGTTTATGTTATATTTAATGTAAAAGGAGCATTACTTTATATACTAATAGGGTTGTTAATCTTCTGGAACATATACCTTCACATCATGTTATGAAGGAACAACAAACTTATTTGCTGATTAATGTTACCTCTTCATCTCCCATTAAAAACAACAACAATGACCAAAAAAAACCTGTTTGGCTGGAGTTGTTTCTGAGAAAAAACAGGAGAAGAGCATGGCTATTACAGTTTCTCACCCTTGAAGGGGACTTCACTCTGGATAGCTGAAGACAGTTAAGTCCTGATGATCAAAATAACTCCAGAAGTCCTATCATTCCTAATTTACTCTGAAAGATATATAATCATTGCTCTTTGCTACCCCTTAGTCACCCACTGCACTAGTTTCATGGCTATCAGGTTCACTAGAATGACTCTATTTACATAATAATATTCTTTACACCCTTATGCCACAGGAGCATTGGAAATGGTGGTGGAACAGATGATAGAAGAGATTAAGATGAGATTCCTTCTGAAAAAAAAAAATCCCGTTTTCTGATTTGGGTAACGAGAGGAAAGTGCTCATGAAAACTCAATTAAAATTCTTTGAAAAATATCACTGAGAACCAAAATAAATTCAATTTCTTTCTTAGAGATGGGGAGAACAATGATATAAGGGTTATTTTCCAGTAGAGTATGTGCTTACAGTGTCTTTTTTTTTATTATAAGGGCAGTTATTAAGTTCAAATATGGTAGAAGGAAGAGGCAGGATTGTTGAACCCTCCGTGATCACAACAGTGATCAGCGATGACAAGTGGAAATCTACACTTTGATTTATTTACTCTCCCATGTCAGACCTATATAACATAGTGAGCAGTCTGTTGGGATGGCCTTTCCCCTGGAACCTAGACTACTTCCCTAAATGCCCATAACATGGTTCAGGATTTCTTCAGTAATACAGGCTCTTTTACAAAAAGGGTTCTGAACCTATTTTCATTATTCATATTAGATAACATTATGGTCTCTTTGAGCTGATGGCTCAAGGAAATGAAACAGCTAATTGCTTATTGGTGCACATATTTACTTCACCTATAGAAGAAAACAGTTCTCACCTTGGCTGCTACCAATATCCTAGATTCTAGATTATTTTCTCTGTGGTCTCCCTATAGCTACCATTATTTGTTGATGTCCTTATTACTTGATTCCATAAGAAACATACCCCCACGACCCCGGCAGCTCACCCCTGTGCTCTGTATTGGCCTACCCTCCATAATAAGTGGACTACTACTTATGACTAGACTGACCACACTGACGGTCCTTTCAAGTAGGAAATGATCTCAGCTTTACCCAGCAGATGCAGGAGTTCATCGGCACTTTTGTTTCCTTAATGACTGCTCTCCACTAACAGATTCCCTCTTTAGCTGACATAGTCCTTCAGAACAGACATAACTTGAACTAGATCACAAAAGATAAAGGGGTATTTCTAGATGTGAATTTCGTGGGGGAGGGGGGAAATGTTGTTAAGTCGTTCTTTAAAACTAACAGATTATTTACCTCATTAGCTGAATTAGTCCTTCAATACTGACATAACTTGGACTTGATCACAGCAGACAAAGGGGGAATATGTGTATTTCTTTATATGTATTTTTTGGAAAATGTTATTATACTTAAGAATCAAATATAATGGAGAATGTTATAAATTGAGGCAAAGATACAGCAATCAAACCATAGCCTCTGGCTCCCAGTAGTATATCTCCATGAACCTACTCCCTTATCTCCCACAAAGCAACCTGTCTACATCAATTCACCATCCAACGTTTCCTCACCCATGGATCCTTTGACATATCTAATATTTTATGGCAACATACGATTTTAATTTTTGCATAGGTTCAGTAAATTTGAGCATCTTACTGAAATAAATGAGTTTCCATATATTAAATCTAAAAACTTCAAAGTCCGAGGCCCTGGAGATAGCATGGAGGTAAGGCATTTGCCTTTCATGCAAAAGGTCATCGGTTCGAATCCCGGTGCCCCATATGGTCCCCCGTGCCTGCCAGGAGCAATTTCTGAGCATGGAGCCAGGAGTAACCCCTGAGCACTGCCGGGTGTGACCCAAAAACCAAAAAAAAAATAAATTAATAAATAAAAATAAAAACTTCAAAATCCAAATGTTGCATGCTGAACTTTTGTCATGTTATTATGACTTAAGCTTCAGTTGTTCTAAGATTGACCATACATACTAACACTCCAAAATATGGGTCTCACCAAAGATCTTAGATGGAATTGAGGCAGGCTTTTTGCCACCCTGGCAATGACATGGGACATGAGAGCGTACAAGAACTCAAGTTTAATGCCTTAAAATGACAGCCACTAAGTTGAATAAAAGAATGTTTCTATTTCTGTAAGACCTAATAGAAGGACCCTTTAGAGTTAAACATACTAAAAGACTGGGCTGAAGTATGCAGTTATTTTATCTTTCTCTTTCTTTTTGCACTCTGGCATGGTTTTATTTCAGGACTGAGACTATTAAGTGGTACTTGCCTTTAGTGCTGTAGTGCTCACTGGATATTTTATTCTATATTTCCTTTTGTATTGTTGTGGTATTTCAATTTCTTTTTTCCTGTCCTCTCTAAAACTGAGGTTGAGAGCCTCTAGAAGGACTACACCCATTTTTGTTTTATTTGATTTTTACCCCACTTTATTGCTTTTTCTTTCTTCAAATAAAACCACATAACTTGAACTATCTAGTTCTGCCTCTCAAACAGAGGGGGGAATAAGAGAGGGTACCAGGACCAACAAGATATATGATCACTAAGTAGTAAGCTAGACACAGAGGGTACCACTTATTCTAGCAGCCTGTGGGGTAAGGGCGGGGGCTAGGGAATGCAGGATGGAAACGGGGATGGAGGGAGGGAAAATTTGGTGATGGAAATTCCCTGATTCAATGTTAATATGTACCTAAAATACTACTGTGAAAGATATGTAAGACAATATGGTCATAATAAATATTATATATATAAATATATATAAAAGATATGACCAAATACTTCCTGGGAAAGGCCACTCTGATCTAATAAAATTTATGTTAAAATTTTTATCTCAGTTTTTACTGTACCTATAGAACATAACAGCCATATTTGCTACTTGGAAATAAGCTCTGCTCTGGGTATAATAGATCTGCTCACCCATACTTTTGACAACACTGGTACCACTGATTCTTGGATCCTGTCTCTTGCAGAGAAAAGTAGTGCATATAGAGAGCATGGCCTACATAGTAGATCTCAACTTTTTGTCTAGCTAATAGAAAAGGTGGATATGTAGCTAAACAGAGAGCACGCATCCCACTTTCCAATAAACAGAGCACATGCCCTTCTTTCCTATAAAGTGTTCACAGCCTAATGCCTCATAAACACATAGAACACACACCATACTTTTCTATAAACACACAGAGCACACACTCTACATTTCACTGACCTGATATATATCCCATACACCCCCCCCCAAAAAAAAAAGGTTTATCCACCAAAGATGCCCATGGATGGTTTTGAATCTGTAAGTGCTCTACTTGTCCAGTACCTGACCTCACTGGCGTCACCTACAAATAAGAAATACCCATCTTTCTCTTATAAACTTTTTAAGCCTAAAATTTGTGTCATCTGTATTAATATTGCTACTTCAG